>CM063731.1:3959325-4100958 GCA_032441825.1 Chaetogeoica ovagalla
AAAGTGTCACTGAAACTGAAACACCATATAATATGATAATAATAATATAAGTGATAATAACTTATAATATAAGTGATATATTTCGTAATGATTAAGAAATTGAAGATTAGTGACACATCTTAATTTTGGTGACAGAAAATTTTGTTCGCTAAAATAATTATGAGTAACTGCTATAATACATACCTTGAAAGTTGGCATAAAATTTTCCCGAACTACATTTGTTGCCCCAAATGAAGTCATTTGAAAGCAATTGTTATATTGTTGGATATTTGTCAAAAAGTGTATAGAATCTGTTCCTATTCCTGAAACCAATGAGTACAATGGTTCTGGTGGTGGATCCAATGGTATCAATGTCACTTTACCATTTGCGCAACACAATCCATTGGCTTCGTTTTTGTATTTTAATGCCTTACAGTGTGAGCAAACCGAGTTCATAGAACCAATAACAACACATTGGTAGTTACTGTAGTCAATTGACACATCGTAACTGAAAGCAGCTCGATTCAAACTTGCGCGATTATTAGTTGAATGTCGCGCTCGCGCTTCACGCGTTTGTGATATCCGAATTCTTTCACGTTCATTTCCGTCGTCACGTTCTTGTGCAGTACGATTAGATATGTAATTAGCTTGGTTTGTAGCATTTCTGGTTCTTCTACCTAAATTGCTTCGTCTTATAAGAGGCATATCAAATATAAATTATTTTTTCACTAATCACGAACTAAACAAACACTAACTAACTAAACACTCTGCACAAAACACGATATACGAATTTGTTTCGTGTAACAGTTGACAAAAGCAAACTCAGTAGATTAGGTAACAGACAACTTTTTTTTTTTAAATTTGATATAACTTGAAGTCAAATCCTTTTAAGCCGTACGAATTGTTTTATTTATTTAAAAATAATAAAACACTGTTGGTAACGCGATTTTTGTAACCATAGCAATAAAGCTCAAATTGACTACGTTTTAGTTACAAATCATTTGTATGGGAAAAAGAAAAGGGCTATTTTTAGGGTTTTTCCAGCAATAATTCTAATTTTTCTCGCCGTAAAAACCATCCTTGAACTTCAACGAACATTTGAAAAAAAGATTTGGCCAAATTGGTCCAGGCGTTGTTGAGTTATGCGCTTATCAACACATTTTGCGATTCATTTTTGTATTATAGATTTATTAACTATACATTTATTCTAATTAAACTGGAATAAAACTAGATACATAAGAAGCATACATAATATTTTCTATCTAAAACACGATTAATAATGTGGGTATTCGATACCATTTACATGCTGTGTCACGGGAATAGGTCTATAAATAGATTGGTTTTTCTTGACGCAGGATGTGTGTGGGAAAGTTCTCTTTCGATGCGCTAGATAATGCCATTTAGTAATCACTATGGAACATTGAAATGTCGTTCACCGAGTGTTCGCGTACGACGTATTTGTGAAAAATAATGAATCAGTAGTGAAAGTGCAGCGTGCGTTCCAAATTTACTTCAATATCAGACGCTGGTTTTGATCAGTGCTGTTCCTGATCGGAAAACAAATATGAGATTGGTCACTACTTTTCGAACAACGGGAATAATTACAAAAAAAACCACCTGGCCCCGTACATACTGTAATAACTCCCGAAAATACGAAAAGGGTAAGAGCCGCTGATGTTCGGTGTGCAAACAAACTCGGGCTTTACAAATCAATCGTTCTTCCGTTCAACGTATGGTAAAACATGTGATGAACTTCCATCCTTATAATTTAACAATCGTTCAACAGTTAAAATTCACTGTGTCGCGTTATCGACGGTTAACCGATAGTCGGTTAAGTACGCCCTCACGCTATGCGTGCGAACTTTGATTACAATTATACCCAAATCAGGTGTGAAAAATAATATGTAAAGAGAAATAATCATTGATTGAAATAACTGTTCCTTATATTGATATTTGCCAACTCGGCATAACGAAATAAATTGAATAAAACATAATATAAAGTAATGTACAAGTAACGCGATACACCTACGCGACAAAAACAAAACATAATATAATATAATGTACAAGTGACAAAATAAATTAATCCATACAAAAAATTGAGTATAAAATGAAATATATAATACCTGTTTTCTGTGGTCAACAAATTGTTCTACGAACGTCCCGGGATCTGTAATAAAAAGGGTGCACAATTTGGGAGGACGTGATCCCGACGACGTAACGATGGTTGACACACAGACAATTGAAGCTGACACAAGACGAGACACTCGCAGTGGATGCACGAAAATCCCAATTGTGGTTTCGCGACTAGAACTCTCCGCGAGCGTGAACAATGAATGACGACGAAGTCGTGAATAATGCAGTTTAAATCAAAAAAGTAAGAAAATGAACAAGAACAAGCGAAATGTAAACCGTAATACCAAAAAACGTGTTGAATGAAAATGTGACGCAAAAGCGTGTATAAATCGTATGCTGTAAAGACAGCACAGTTTATAACCTAAAAACCGTGAAAAAAAACGCAATATGAAAAAACATGAGACTGTGCAGCAGGTGACCGTGGTGTAACCGAACGTATTGAAAAAGAACCGATACTGTAAAAAACAAAATGCAATTGATGAATCTGAAAAAAGGAACCGTGCAATATGAAAACCGAAAAACATGAAGAAAAACCACCATATGACTACATGAACGTACGGCAACCAAAAACGCGAGAGAGCAAGAAAAAACACATGAACAACCGCACAGGTCGGATCCGTCCAAAACACTGATTACCAACGGGCTCGGACCTGCTCGACATGAAATTGCAATGACGTATCCACTCAGTACCACCGTGCCACAAACGAAGAACACGAAAACTGAATAATCATTTGGCGGCACTGAGTAGGAATCTACTAATGAATATAACGCGAATATATTGGTCAGTTTCGTGATAGAACAGTCGAGTCGTTTCGTCACGATGTTAGCGCAACGCTCGCGAACGATCGCATCGCTGCCACGAAACTAAAACCACTACACGAATATGTGAATATTATTGGCGGGCCGCGCACAGACGTTTTTCTGCCGGCCGTTGTCGTAATAAAAACACACCGCAAAAACTTTTAATCACGAACACACTGATTAACATCAATGTTTAGAATTTGCAGTACAGATGCTCTCGTTGTTTGAGATAAATGATGATATGTTGTTTTTTGTGAAGGTTGAAGTTAACTTTCATCTTGACGCTTTTGTAAGTAAGCATAATTACCGCAATTATGCTGCAGAAAACCCTCAAAGCGTCCAAGAGCGACTATTGCATAGCCCCAAAGTGACTGTTTGGTGTGCAACACCAAAGAAACTAATGATCGGTCCTCAATTTTTAAGGAACAATGACACACAACAGGGACTGTTAATAGTGCTCGTTACATTGACATTCTTAACAATTTCTTAAAACCGAGTTGCGCAAAAGAAGACGAACTATCAGTCCGTTACTTGTTTGGTTCAGCAAGATGTAGCACCTCCTTACACTGCCATCGCTACAATGAACGTCGTACGTGAGATGTTTCCCGGTTGCTTTATTTTACGTTTTGGAGATACGCATTGGCCTTGTAGGTTACCTGACTTGATGGTGTGTGACTTTCTTTTGGGAATATCTTAATTCACGTATTTATTAAACAAATCCTCGTACATTAGATGAACATAAGAATACAATAATAACTGAAATTTCATTAATATACGAAAGTATACTTGGACGCATTCACTCAATTTTTTTGAACCCACGTTCTTTGTGTTAAGAACGTGATGGGAGTCATATGTTCGATGTTATTTATAAAATTTAAAATGGCACTTATTTAATAAAATATAACATATTAATAAATAATTGTACGTTTAAAATATCCTGAGTTATATCTAATTGTTTTTGTCCCAATTCCCGTGACGGTGATTAAATTAATTTACTTAACATTTAACTTATTTCAATGGTATTTTGTTTACATGTAGGTACACTATTTATTCTTATCTTTTTATGTGGGGCCCAAAACTTTTGCTTTTGCAATGCGCATAATGATAATTTTAATATAATTTGTCTATTATTCATTTTGTAAATATTTTATGATAATCTAACCATTGGGAATATATAACACACTCTATATATATTTTTTGATACTATGGTTTGTATAGCACTTGGTAAGTTTCATTCAAAATTTGAATTCAAATTTAATACCATTTGGATTAAAATTAGTTTTTAAATATTTAATATTTAAAAAATATAATTTCACTAATTAATTCGACATTTCCTCATTAACAATTCAAATTTTAAGTCATATATTAAATATATTATTAATGTAGTTAATATATTAAATCACAAATTTCCTGGAAAATGTTATTATTTAATTTCTTAGAATATCATTCATACTGTTGCGAACAGAATTCAAACTTAAAAATACGCGCGCGCGCGCCTTTAACTACCATTCCATTGCCACCTTTGAACCCACGTGATTATCGTGGCCATCGCGATATGTCGTCGCCGCCTGGGCAATGGATGTAGTGGGAGCCGCCGTCACGAAGTTTTTTTTTCGCTTCGTCTCGCGCGCCGCCCTCGTCGTATGTGGTTGTCTGCCTCGTCTCGTCTTTTTTTTCTCACACGAAAAAAGAGTACATTTACCTTTTTTTTCGGCTCTTGCCATAATCTTTTTTTTGTCTTTGCGTCGGTCCGACCACTCGCGTTTCGCACCGTCGCCGACCGACCAGACCACGCTTAATCGCGGTAGTCAGGTCGCCCGCGAATTATAATCGGCCGCGTCTACACACGCCGTTTTCGCAATCGTCACCGTCGTCGTGTTTCCAGCCTTGCAGCCTCCACATTCAGTCGTCAGGTCTAATTAGGTCGTATCCTGTCATATTATTACCGAATGTTGTCAATCGATTTACAAAATTATGTTCCGTTAAATATATTAACGCTCAATATATTATATACTTTGTTATACAAATTATTATATGTTTTTTTTTTGATTCATAATACGTTTGTGTAAATTCTATTATTTCTATCTTTTACGCCTGTTAGTTTTTCTATACAGTCCACTCAAACGGTTTTTATGTGCAACCGCATGCCGCACACATACAATTTTACCGATAATTTCCGATATCACTTTAAATTGTATTTTTATACATACCAGGCACGCCCGCAGAGATGTAGATCACTAGGTGCAAAATATTTTTAGTGTCAATATAAGCTGTGGGGGCTACAAATTAAAGTAAATAGTAATAATTATTAAGTAATAGTACTAACTAGTAGTAAAAAGTAAGAGTAAATACTTATTGTTTATTGCCTATATAAATGTATCTAGAAAACTTACGTTCCTATATTGTTCCTGTGTCTTTATTTTTTTGTTAAAGAAACTTGTTATTTTTAATAAATTTCGTTTATTAGACATATTTTCAAAAGTCAAAACCTAGGCATCGAAAGTCATAACTCGTAATAATAAAATAATACCACAATATTACATTTCACGTTTATTTAAAGTGATAATGTGATGTCAACATGAGTAAAATTAAAACACAAATGTACAATAATAGTTATAAAATCATAATAATTCATACAGTATGTCAGTATACACAAATGCCAATATAAATGAGTTGCTCGAACATACCCAAAATAAATAATAGTGTACCACAAAATAGATGTCAGATAACGAAATTAATAATAATATCATTAGTGACCAAAATAAATGTATTAATAGACGCGTGGTTAGACGGGACTGTACCCAGTACTAAAGTGCGACAGACGACGGTTTTTCAGAATAGCCAGAATAGGTATTTAATATTTTTACTGTATTAGGAATAATCATGGGCATAAATTATAAATTAACAGAGAAGGAATTTTTTATATTTTATCACTTATTTGAAAAATCCAAATTATGAAAATTCTCAAGTGGTGCATTTGCACCACCTGGCCCCCCCTCCGGGTGTGCCTGATACATACATAAAATATTGTATGTATAAAAATATATTACATGTATAATTTATTTCGACAACGGCATATCAAATGATATCGTAATAAGCTGGCAGTACAAAGCATTAAGTATATTAATTTTTTTTCTAATATTGTGAATTGATTTAGCCAATATTTTAATTGAAATTATACGGTTTATTCTTATATAGTTAGAATAAATATTACTATATATATAAATTATTTCTTAAACACCAGACGTTCTCATGTGATGTATGGTTCATAGTGAAAAAAATGTCAAGTTTATTCGTCAGATATGACAATTCTATTTTCGTACATTTTTCAAAAGATTTTATATTTTTGTGTAAAATTAAAAGTTTTGTAATAATTCTTTATAATCTGCTATATAAAAATAGAAATATATATTTTTTTTATTGCAAATTATTAGTAATCTAAGAATACGGTTTGTACAATTACATTGGCATTTCCCCACATCTAATGAAATTGAATTTTTTCAATGATATTTTTGTTTATATACGTATACAAAAATACCATACAGTAACTATAAATTCTTATTTTGGATTTTGTTTATGGAATATTTAGCTGCGGGTATGTATAATCAAAAATTCAAATTTATATGAAAAGAATTTGAAATATATCTCAAATAATTTACTAAATATGTTTAATATAATTTAATTGTTTATTAAACATAAATAATTAAATGATTAATAAAAAATTAATTCGACAGTTTCCAATAAGGCACTTTTGAAATATACAAAATTCATTGCACTGAAATGTAATGCTAATAAACAAAAATAATATCATTAAATATCATGTATATCATTCAATGCAATCTACTAATATTTATTTAAAGATTAATAAATGTATTATTTATTCGTCAGTTGTTATAACACAATGATCGTAATTTAGTTTCAATATACTTTTTAAAAGATTTATTAATTTTTTAATATTCAATATTGTATCACTTTCTTATCATCTGTTATATTGACTGAAAATGTAATTACACTTTCTATCTCAATGGATAAAAACTAGGTGGTAAGTTCATTTTTAAATTACAAAATTACTTTTAAAAGATCATATTACAAAACCTCCGTATTATTTATTTTTATAATATATTATTTTATCGCTTTCGTGATAAACATTTAAAAAAAGATATTATTATGTTTAATTGGTGAATTTATTAATTGTTTCATTGTTCAAATATATTTGTTATTCATAAAAATATTCTAACCTTTTGCAATATTCAGTGCAACGGTTTTTGTGCGCTAAGTAAAAAAATAAAACGCGGTTGGGAGGGAGAGTGTATATTATCTCGAACAACAATTTTCCCATATATATTCATGTAAAACGGCTCATATTTTTTGCTCACGCTTAACTAATACTATTGAATCAATTGACTTCTAGTTAATGTCAAAATATTACAAATGTTACTGGGAAGCCCCTTTTTCTAATTTCATGCCAATCGGTTTAATAGAATAAAAGTTATAGGCTTTTATGTTCATAATTTTTACCAAAAAGTTAGCGTTATGCTTCAGTCCCCACTCTACTTTCTTTCATTCATGATACAATTTAATATTATAATAGATTGGAGTAAACTCGAGACCGAGGGCCGAGCGCCGCGCTTCTCGTACAGTTATTAAACAATTGTCGTTATTGATTGTTGTCACATTATTACTTAGCGCACGCGACGACCGTTTGTTAAAAAACACTGTTAACAACACGACTGTTTGTTTTAAACCTCGACCGCGTGGTTTTATATATATACTTAAAAAACAACAATAGTAAACCTAAACAATACTTATTCATACGGTTACAAATTTGGAAAATCATAATGAAAAAATTAACTTATCATACACAGTTTGCCTATATCATTATTAACAATTGATAACAATTGATTGAATTAACAATCACATCTTATATCCCGAAAAATAATAAAGTTGTTATATAACTATCCATTCTGCACAATGATGCTTCTATCGATCAGGACATAGGATATCTATAAAAATCAAACATGATTACATTTTACAACCAATCCAAATATGGCGTTGATAGATTATATCTAATTTATAGTCAATATGACGTATCAAGGAATCCTCGTCGTTGGCCGCTTACTATATTTTTTAGCCTAATCACTATGTCATTTATAAATGTTAATAATATGTATAATTTTGACAATACCGACAAAAAATTAAAAAGATCAAAATTTTTTGGAAACATTGGCTTTACAGCTAATGAAACCGAATATTGAAAAGCGTATTAAAAATGTAAAATTACCAAAACACACAAGGAGTCGTGGTATGCAAATATTAGTCCTCGTTGATGATGAACCTCGTGTGTCTAAACGTCTAAAGGGAATTTGTCGATGTTATTTGTTTGGACGAGTAAAAAATATAAGTACGAGGGAATCATGTCAACAGTGTTTCAAATGGGTGGGTCCGGATCATTTGAAATATATTTGCATTAAGTGTAGTGATCAAAACCAGATTGAAAAATTAAATTAAAATTAATCAACTCAAATATTTTTTTTTTATGATTTAAAGATATAAATTGTAAAAATATAAAGTACTTGTTATTTTAATTTTTTTTTGTAATTTTTAATATTGAGCGTTTAGGTATACGCAAAATACTTAATTATTAATATGTTTGCAGAATAATATTACACAAATTTAATATTATTAAAATTTAAAAAACATATTGTAAATAAATTATTATTATTTCACTTTTAAGTGTAAATTGATATTCTAAAGTAAAAAATAAAAATATAATTTTACTCTTTATTTCAATAAATGTGTCAATATGTACTTAGTGTATGACTGTAATTAAAATTGTTGTAAATGATTTAAACCCATTAATACAATTTTTTTTAAAAAATGGATTAATACTCCAATCCACGCGACTACCAGCGACCTATTATAGCACGGAACTTATGTAGGGTTAAATCATTATTGTTATAATATATTTGAGTATCAGTAGTGTTTCAAATTATCACAGTATAGCGATTTTTTCTAGGAAGTAATAGGCACATTTAACTCTTTTTGTATGTCTTGGGTCCTCATGAGTCGGTGTTGAGCTTTGGTCGATGAAACGTTATATTATTTTGCGTAGGTCAAAAGGCAAATTTTTAGAATTAAGCCGTTGTAACAAAAATTGTCTACGTAACTCTTGCCAAAGAGATTTTAAATGTTGAAGTCTACTTATAGTTATATCAGTGGTGGCTTTATAAATAATTTGGCTATTTATACCGGCTATATTCATAGGAGAAAAGAATACAGTTAAAGGCCACCGATAACTTATTCTTGCTACAGAATATTCAGCTTGCAGCTCATCTACTTCATCGACACCTCCTTTGGTAAAGTTACAAAACGTAATTACTTCGGAATTACGTTGTTGTCCGGTCTCTACATCAATATCTTCTTGGTTATGCATGGTTGCCCACATAAGTACATTTTTTCTTTTTTAGTATAATATGTGATACTAGCAAACACTCCTAACAATAGCAAAATTTATTATTATTTACTACTCGTTGCTTTGTATCTAAAAACTGTAGAGGTGTTTACTCTTTTATTTTTTCTAATCGTTTCAACCATAAATATTTTATGAATTTTTAGAATCTGTTGCACTATTATCTTGGTTATCTGGGCCACTTGGTTGTTTCTCCACATAAACCTCCATACTTGCTGTATAAAATAATGGAGAATCTACGAGTGAAAATACTTATATGCCATATCTGTTGGGAATATATTGGCGAAAATTACATCTTCCGCTGCAACCTTCTAGTATCTCGTCAATATTACGGACAGTATAATTTAGTTCACAACGATCAACAAATTCATCAAAGATAGATCAAATAGGTGCTAGTTTACCAAATTTTATCCTTTCACTACGAGCATTTGTATTATCGAACTCTAATGCTCGTAATAATAAATAAAAACGCGTTTCAGAGATAACACCTCTAAAAAAATTGATGAGAAGCCATCATTTGACCAAAGGTCGAATAAATTCAGGTGATTACTTCTCATCAAACCAGCTATGCACAAAAGACCGAACATTGCTCAAATTTCTTCTACACTTGTATCCAAACATCACGTCCTCATTCATAATTTAATCTCAATTTTGCCAAATAAATGTTAGTACACGTAACAATTTCTTAAATAGCGTTGCCACGAAAGAAATGTGACCAACATTCTACAATTGTTTTTACATTTCGCGCATTGGGATTCGCTCGGTAAGTGAGTATTTATATTATGCTAGGCAGTAAAACATTGCGTGGAAGTGGATACCATTATTAGGAGAAGGTAAACCAATAGCAAAAATGGCATCAGGCCGTTTACAAAGATGGGCATTTTTCCTTTCTGGTTTCAATTCCAAAATTTAGTATGTAATAAGAGCAGACAATATTATACCAGATAGTTTATCTAGTTTAAATAATATAATACGTGAAAGTAAAATAGATAACAATAGTAACATAGATGTGATAACTAGGATAATGGAAATTTACCTTTTAATTTTATTCAAATTAAATCAGAGAGTATCAAGAATAAATTATTACAAAGATAATGAAAAATTAAAAAAATATTTGGACCGAGGAAACATCTATTGTATTAAAACCTTTTTTCAATCGTTAAATGGAGCTCAGTATTGAGTTCATATATTGATATACGGATACATATCAGTTACATCTCAAAAGTTAACTTAATTATTGTCAAAAGAACTGCATAGTTCACACCTTAGCATAGTTGCGATGAAATCTATTGCCCGTCCTTTATTTTGATGACCGTCATTAGATTTTGACATTGAACAGTTGGTTAAGAATCGTAAGATAAGTTTACAGAAGAGACCAAAACTACAAAACTGTATTTTAACTAAATCATCATATGATTTTGAAGGAATAGGCATTGATTATGCAAGTCCTATTAATAAAAATATAGTATAGCTAATAGTAGTTTTCATTGATTCTTATAGCAATGGCCTGATTATTTTGATGTTTCTAATTCTAACTCATTTAACACATTACAAATGCTGAAAAAAATTCTTTCTAGATTTAGTCTCTCAGACACTATCGTTTTGACAATGGTATTAATTTTACATCTTATAAGTTTTATAAAATATAAGGCATCAAACATTTAACAATTCCTCCATCCTCCATTTCACCTTGTAAGTAACGAAACAGCAGAAAACTGTATTAAATCATTTTAATTAGGATTAAATAAAGCTATACAAAGTGATAAAAACATTTCTATTTATTCCACTATACACAAATATTTATTCTGCTACAGCAACAGTGCGCATTGCACAACAGGATCCACACCTTCTGAATTATTGTTCAAGAGACATATAGGAAATATATACGATCGTATTAAAAACATAGATAGGAGTAATAAATCAATCATTAGAGAAATTAGGAACTACAAAGGTAAATTACATAATAAAACATTTGATATTCGAGAATGCTTTATGTAAGACATTATAGCAGACCTGATAAGAAAGGATAGAGTGCTTATGTAATAGATGAAAAAGTAGAAAATTCTATTTATATTTGTAAAATAAAAACTGCAATAATACTTTAAGCAACACATAGATCAAATTATTACAAGGCATTTTTATGATGAGATTGGTTTAAATAAGGATATAACCATGTATGGAAACAAAAATAAAGGGTATGATACAAGAGAAATAAAATCACTAAAAAATTAGCGTGTTAGGTTCGATGAAAATATCTCTAGTAAAAAATTTCTTGTGAACACAGACATTGAAATTATGAAACAAAATAATATACCTGATAGAAAAAATATTATACCCACTAAGTTTAAGAATTATACAAATTAATTATTTATTATATTATGTTATACTAAATAATTAATACTATGTTTTATTTAAATTTTAATTTTTGCATGTTGTTAATTTATGTTATTAACTACTTCTTACTTTGTAAACAAATTTAATTTCTTCTATGTCAATGTAATATTTACACAAATAGTATTGTATATTATACTTGTATTGTTAATTATAAAATTAGTGCAAATTTTAGTGTAGTGTTTGCAACACTATATTATCATGACATAAGATTTATTTTACACTGTCCAACCGAATTTGTTTTTTAGTTCTGATGTACAATGTCGTGTCGTTTTATTCTTTCTTCTGTTATAAAAATTATGCGCATGCCCGTATTAGTCATTAATAAAAACAATAATATAAATCGTACTTCATTATTCTACTTAACTATCATATGAAACATTACACTTTTTGCATGTACTGATTAACGCAATAATTAAATTCAAATGATACCGTCTTACAAGATAGGGTAAAACCCTAATTATTATATAACAAAACCACTTAATATATTAAAAAAATCATAAACACTATACTATAATTATATATTTCTACTTATTATTATTCATGATATGGATTATTTAGATGAACGTATGTATAAATAAGAAATTTAAAATTTAATAAAAAACAATTTTAAATATTAAAAAAAATATCTAAAAAAAATTGTTTTTTAGTCATTTACACATATCAATTTTATTTGACTACACATTCATTTTAATTAAACAAGACCAAGTTCATTGAATACCACATATACAAATATATATATATATTAGCTAAATTATGTAAATAAGCAATGAGAGCTTTTGCAATATTCTGATATAAATAAAAATTAATCCACTTATTAAACTAATTCTTTAATTTATTCCAATGTTATTCGCCTAAGAATCATAACCTATATTTATTATTTATCATTTCTTAATCTCAATAATTTATGTTCATGTATACCTGATGAATAATTTAATGTTTTTCACTATATACACAAAGATGCAAAAATGTCGTACCAACATAAGTGTTTGGAACTTTTAATACATAATATGTATATATAATCGTAAATACAGAACAATAACTCTGTCACTCTTATTTTAATTTCACATATTATGTCATTCACACGTGTTTCCTAAATTTAATTTTAATATTCTTTGTAAATCAATTATCAATTAGATATAAAAATGTATTAATAAACGAAGATGATAATTGTTATATCTACACGGGCAAAATTAAAATCTTTTTAAATAATATTTTTAATAATTTTTTTTGCACATTTATGTAAAAAAAATTTAAAAAAAAATCAAAATTCAAAGTTCAATCAAAATGTTTAATGCATATCTTTTTATTGGGTATAACATTTTGTTGTATTTATGTAAAAAAATTAATGAAAAAAAAATTTTAATGATTTATAAAGTAAACATTCATATAAATATTTTTATACATTATACGAGGTTAGGTTAGGTTAGGTTACGTGTTCACTTCCAATAGCGATGGAGGTAAGGTTCGTGCAAACTAATCTCAAATACTGCAGCGAAGCTCAGGATCTGTTCTGGGACTATGTTGGGCGGGAGGACATCTCGGTCGCCCTCGTCAGCGAACCGTATGACGCCAATCGATCCGGTTGGCTCATCGATTCGTCTTGCGGGGCGGCTCTGGGTGTCCTCTCCCGTGTTCTCTCTCTCGGAGACCCGGAGATAGGCGACGGATACGTGGCAGCGACTGTAGGCGGCACCTTGCGCGTCTACAGTTGCTACGCGCCCCCTCGTCTGTCACCAACTGAGTTCGGACGGCTCCTGAGCTGCCTCGAGGTAAGTGCGGCGGTCTTATGGACGACGACCCTTGGGGAAAGCCGTACAGGGTCGTTCTAAAAAAACTCCGCGGGCCAGCCGCGACGGCGTCGATGAAGCCGCGTTTCGTACGCGACGTCACCGCCGCCTTGTTCCCGAGCCGACCTCCCCCGAGCGTCAGTGACGGAAAGGCGCCCGTCCGCGTTGTCGAGGAGAGACCGGTCGCGCCGGAGGTCTCCCTTGCAGAGGTCTCAGCGGCAGTCAATCGGTTCAGGTCGCGGGACAGGGATCCGGGTCCGGACGGTATACCGAGCCGGGTCTGGAGTGTTATTCACGCGACTTGGCCGACGATGCTGCTGGGCGCGTTTAACGCCTGCTTGAGGAATGGAACTTTCCCCGGGCGCTGGATGCGAGCTCGCCTCTCGATTCTCAGCAAACCGGGAAAGCCCGAGGGGGTGCCGACTTCGTATCGGCCGTTGTGTCTTCTCGACGACGTGGGGAAGATCCTGGAGTCGCTGCTGGTGAGTCGGATGGAGGCTCATATCGGCCGTAGCCACCGGGCCGTGAATACTATCGAGGAAGCCACCGTTCGGATTAAATGGATAGCTATTAGCGTTTCTGTATATATTTTTACGCGGGCCCTTTCACCAGTGGCGTTTGTTTGTTATTATTAATCGCGCGGTCACTTGCGATAGGGCCAAGTATGTTTATATTTGTATATATTTTGTAAAGGTGTTGTAAAAGTTAGTGCGGGGGATTGTCCTGTAATTAGCCTACAGTGTTTATTGTATATATTTTTTATTAAATCAACGATGGGTGATCAGGAGGAAGTAAAGCGCAAGCGGTTCCCTCCCGGTAATCGATTCAACCCAAAAAATAAAAAAAAAAAAAAAAGGTTACGTATAATTAATTTAGGAGAGGAAAAGTTGAATCAAAATTTGTAATGTATACCTATTTCTTGGGTATGGCATGTTTAAGGCAATAAATTGACTATTTAAAGTCTCGAATCTTACTTGATATGTTGAAACCCTATTAAATGCATTGCAAAAATATTTAGTGTATTACACAACCCATATAAAACATAGTATTAAATATTTCTATACAATACTCATCTTTATATGGACTATATAGAAGCAAGTATGTATTTTCCAAAAATTAAAAATTTTGTAAAAAAAATTATTGAAATATATAACATAAAAAAAACATTGAAAATTTTTTTGTTTAGTAATTCACACATATTAATTTTATTAGACAACACATTCATATTAATTAAATTTGAATTTAATCATGGAATATTACAATAATAAAATATATATAATATATATATATATATAAATATCAAATTTATTTATATTTATAAATATTTGTATCATAATAGAAATAAATAATAGGACTTTTTGCAATATTTAGATTTAAATAAAATTAGTTCTATATTTTATTGCTATATTATTGTTCAAAGAGCTATAATATTCATTTATTAATTATTATTAGTTAATCTAAATAATATGAGTTCGTGCATACATTATGAATAATTTAATGTAATTCATAAAACATACATGTAGATATGTCGTAGCAACCTAATTCTTTTGAACTTTACATAATAATAATAATAATAATTATAATAATATTATATTATTGTTTTTATCGGAAATATATTAGAATGAAATCAAAAAGCTCATTAAAAATAAGGTTATTTGCATTAATCTAATTTAAATAAAATTATTTCTATAAGTAACCTCATACTATAATCTATTGCATGGTTTTTAAACTTACAGTTCCGTTATATATTTACCATTTATAAATTGTAGCATTCTATTTATTGAGTTCATATACACCTAATTATATATTTTTACTTCTTTCCCACTATTTAAGATGTAGAATTGTCGTTACAACTTAGTACATTAGAATTTTATATATGTAAATTATATTTTCCGACACATACCCCCTACATATTTCAAACTCTATATTGAATCGGAAATTAAAATTCTGATAAAAAGCAATTGTGATAATTTTTCGTAATAAAGTAGGTATTAATTTTTTATTAATAAATAAATATATATACATATATATATTGATCAATAGCTCCGTCACTCTTATGTCAATTTCATATATTATGTCATTCACACATATTTGTCAAACATAAAATACCAAATATAATTTTTAATATTCGTCGTAAATCAGTTATCAATTAGATATAAAAATTTATTAATAAACGAAGATGATAATTTTTATATCTTCACTGGCAAAATTATTATTTTAATATTATATTTTTAATAATTTTTTTTTGCTAATATATGTAAAAAAATTTAAAAAAAAAATTATAATAATTTATACAGTAAATATCGATATAAATATTTTTATACATTATATAATTAATTTAGGAGAAAAAAAGTTGAATCAAAATGTTTGATGTATATCTTTTTTTTAGGTATAGCATATTTAAGGCAATAAATTGATTATTTAAATTCTAGAATCTTACTTGATATGGAGAAACCCTATTAAATGCTTTGCGAAAATATTTAGTATATTACACAATCCATATAAAACATAGTATTAAACATTTCTATACAATATTCATCTTTATATGGACTATATAGGAGAAAGTATGTATTTTCCAAAAATTAAAAATTTAGTACAAAAAATTATTGAAATATATAACATAAAAAAAACATTGACAAATTTTTTGTTTAGTAATTTACACATATTAATTTTATTAGACAACAAATTCATATTAATTAAATTTGAATTTAATCATGGAATATTACAAAAATAAAATATATATAAATGATATATATAATATATATATATAAATATCAAATTTATTTATATTTATAAATATTTGTATCATAATAGAAATAAATAATAGGACCTTTTGCAATATTTAGATTTAAATAAAATTAGTTCTATATTTAATTGCTATATTATTGTTCAAAGAGCTATAATATTCATTTATCAATTATTATTAGTTAATCTAAATAATATGAGTTCGTACATACATTATGAATAATTTAATGTAATTCATAAAACATACATGTAGATATGTCGTAGCAACCTAATTCTTTTGAATTTTACATAATAATAATAGTAATAATAATAATAATAATAATAATAATAATAATAATAATAATAATAATAATAATAATAATAATAATAATAATAATAATAGTAATAATAATAATACTAATAATAGTAATAATAATAAATATTATAATAATATTATATTATTGTTTTTATCGGAAATATATTGGAATGAAATCAAAAAGCTCATTAAAAATAAGGTTACTTGCATTAATCTAATTTAAATAGAATTACTTCTATAAGTAACCTCATACTATAATCTAATGCATGGTTCTTAAACTAACAGCTCCGTTATATATTTATCATTTATAAATTGTAGCTTTCTATTTATTGAGTTCATATACACCTAATTATATATTTTTAACTTCTTCCCCACTATTTATGATGTAGAATTGTCGTTACAGCCTAGTACATTAGAATTTTATATATGTAAAATATATTTTCCATAATGTGTTTCCTACATCTTGCACACTTTGTATTGAATCGGAAATTAAAATTCTGCTAAAAAAACAATTGTAATAATTTTTGGTAATAAAGTAGGTATTAATTATTTATTAATAAATAAATATATATACATATATATATTGACCAATAACTCCGTCACTCTTATGTCAATCCCACATATTATGTCATTCACACATATTTGCTAGACATAAAATACCAAATATAATTTTTAATATTCATCTTAAAACAGTTAATAATTAAATATAAAAATTTATTAATAAACGAAGATGATAATTTTTATATCTTCATTGACAAAATTAATATATTTTCAAATAATAATTTTAATAATTTTTTTTGCTAATTTATGTAAAAAAATTTAAAAAGAAAAAATGTAAATGATTTATACAGTAAACATCCATATACATATTTTTATATATTATATAATTAATTTACGAGAGTGAAAGTTTAATTAAAATGTTTAATGTATAATTTCTTCTTGGGTATAGCATGTTTAAGGCAATAAATTGATTACTTTAATTCTAGAATCTTACTTGATATGGTGAACCCCTATTAAATGCATTGCGAATATATATAGTATATTCCACAACCCATATAAAACATAGTATTAAACATTTCTATACAATATTCATCTTTGTATAGAACAGAATAAAAAAAGTATGTATTATCCAAAAATTAAAAAATTTGTAAAATAAATTTTGAAAAATATAACATAGCAAAATCACTGAAAATTTTTTTGTTTAGTAATTTACAAATATTAATTTTATTAGACAACACATTCATATTAATAAAATTTGAATTTAATCATTGAATATCACAAAAATAATATATATATATATATATATATATATATATATATATATATTTATAAATATTAAATTATATTTATATTTATTAATATTTGTATCATAAATGAAATAACTAATAGGATCTTTTGCAATATTTAGATTTAAATAAAGTTAGTTCTATATCTTATTGATCAAAGAGCTATAATATTTATTAATTAATTATTATTAGTTAATCTAAATAATATGTGTTCGTGCATGCATTATGAATAATTTAATGTAATTCATAAAACATACATGTAGATATGTCGTAGCAACCTAATTCTTTTGAATTTTAAATAATAATAATTATAATAATATTATATTACTGTTATTATAGGGAATTTATTGGAATGAAATCAAAGAGCTTATTAAAAATAAGGGTATTTGCATCAATCTAATTTAACTAGAACTATTTCTATAAGTAAACTCATACTGTAATCTATTCGCATGGTCCTATAACTAAGAGCTCCGTTATATATTTATTATTTATAAATTGTAGCTTTCTATTTATTGAGTTCATATACACCTAATTATATATTTTTACTTCTTTCCCATTATTTAAGATGTAGAATTGTCGTTACAACCTAGCACATTGGAATTTTATATATGTGAATTACATTTTCTGAAATGTGCCTCCTACATCTTGCAAACTCTGTATTGAATCGGAAATTAAAATTCTGATAAAAAAAACAATTGTGATAATTTTTTGTAATAAAGTAGGTATTAATATTTTATTATTAAATCAATTAATATATATATATATATATATATATATATATATATATACACTAATTGCTCTGTCACTGTTATGTCAATTTGCTACGTTAATAAACGTCCGGACAACGAGACAGACCAGAGCCGGCGGCATCCTTCTTGAAGTGGATGATGCCGCATCCGCCGACAAGCTGTCGGTGGCGGTCCGGACCGTGGCAGGGGGGGAAGCGAGGGTCAACCGGCCCGAGCGCCGTACCCCGGTTTTCCTCCTGGGCGTCCCAGACTGGTGTGAGGTCGAGAACGGCTTGGCTCGCGGTGGCCTCGTCCGGGGGGACTACGTGAGAGGCTGATCTAGGTATTGTTTTTGCTTCCAACTTATACTTTCAGAAACATATTATGACTACCTCCTGTAGAGCGCTTAAAACACTTGGATTTGTAAAACGTATGGCGAGAGAACTTAAACTTCTTCGGTCTCTAAAAACCCTCTATTGCGCGTTAGTGCGACCTATCGTAGAGTTTGGTTCCATCATATGGGATACAATTACTTCAGTGGAGAGAGATCAAATTGAGAGGGTGCAGCGCAAGTTCTTAAACTTTGCAGCGTTTAGATTAAAAATTAATCATCCTCCTCATAATTATACTGATGTTTCTGACCAACTCAAACTGTGCTCCCTTTGTGATAGGCGAATACTAGCTGGTTCATCCCTGCTTCTTAACCTCATCAACGGGTCAATTGATTGTCCTCCTCTACTAGAACTAATAAATTTTAAAGTTCCTTCTCGAACAACGCGCATATGTGTCCCCTTTTCTCTTCCTTTCCATTCAACTGCCTACGGCCATAATAATCCCTTACATCGTATTATGCGTAATGCCAATGTTGATCCCTTTTTCCTCTCCCAAACTTCTTATAATATTGAATATGAGTTAATTAACTACTTGTTTTTCAGTCTATTGATGTAAATATTGTGTTTTGTATACTAGTACGATTGTTCATGAAAATAATTTACTTGTTTCTTATTGGTTTACTAATTGCTGTAATTTCTGTAATGTTTATGTAAAAATTGCCTGTTGAGGCGTAATTAAACAATAAATAAATAAAAAAAAAAAAAAATAAACAAAATAACCAAAAATCGTAAATTTATAAAAAATTTTATTACATATTTTATTAAACCATATATTGACACAGACGCTCCTTTTTTGAGTTTTTCAATAACACAGAGTTTATCGTTAAGAGAAAGATACATATTCTTACGCTTTTTACCTTGACTAGGTTTACTTAAAGACATCACAGTGATATGTATAAAAACGGACGAAGTATAAATTACGAAACGATAAACAAAACACATACGAAAGGTACGAAACATTCCGAAGCGTATCAAGCAACCGACTGTACATAATATACTGTATATAATATTGAGGTACATACATATGTATATATAAATGGATTACAATTGTATAACTTTAATGACAATTGGTATTGATAAATATGTTATCGCAATAACCCGCATTTATAGGAAATTTGTAGAACTCGTTTTCATGTTTAGTTTAATTTACGGTGAAAACTAGACAATTTTCGTACGACTGGTTTATTTACGTATTATAAACGGCTGTCCGGATAAAGCGAAGTCCTGATTAATGGGGTTCTACTGTATGTCCGGAACGGGTATCGTACTGTCGGACAGGCAGTACGGTTTCTGGAAAGGACGATCGACCGACGACGCCCTGCGAGCTGTATGCACGCGTCTAGCAAACGCGTGCAACTCCCAACGGGTGGCGTAGGCGGTGAGCCTGGACATCCGCAACGCCTTCAACTCGGTCGGATGGGAGGTGATACGCGAGGCGCTCGTTCGTATGGATTTCCCGCCATATCTACGACGGATCATCGAGTCGTATCTGGGCGGGCGAGTTCTGCACCTGTGCGACGACGTACACGGAGAGCCGATCACAATGGAGATCTCCTGCGGCCTGCTGCAGGGCTCCGTGCTCGGGCCTCTCCTGTGAAACGTCGCGTACGACTCCGTGTTCCGCCTACCTCTTCCTAGAGGAACGGTCTAGAGATCGGCTATGCTGATGACACGCTGATCGTGGCCGAGGCGGACAGGGTAGTAGAGTTGCAGGACTGCTCGAACGCTGCGCTCGCGACGGTCGCCGGGCACGTCCGACAGATGGGCCTGCGGCTTACCGTCGAGAAGACAGGAGCCGTAGTGTTCACAAACTGTCGCTTGACAGCCGAACCCCGGATTCTCCTCGAGGGTGTGACCGCACAGTTAGGAGAGTCCCTGAAGTATCTAGGAGTGGTGCTAGATAATAAGGGGACCATGTTCGGTACGCACTTGCATGCTATGGCCGTAAAGGTGCAGCGAATGATGTCCGCCCTCTCTGGCCTCATGCCGAACATCGGCGGTCCGCGGGAGTGCCGTAGGTGCCTACTCATGAGCGTCGTGCATTCAGTAATGTTGTACGGCGCTCCCGTGTGGGGTCCTACGTTGCGCTATGACCGTCGGAGCGCCGAGGCTCTGGCTAGAGTCCAGTGGGGGGCGGCCATCAGGAGCGTATGTGCGTACCGTACAGTCTCCCATGATGCTGTACGGGTCATCGCGCGTATACCTCCGATCGACCTATTGGCCGAGGAACGCGCGTGCGCGTACGAAGCCAGGACGGCGTTGTCATCGGCAGCGGCTGAACGGCCCGGAGAGACGACAGGTTCGTCGAGTGAACCGTCGGCCGGTGTCCCTTCCCCGAGGGCCCGGACGATGGAGGAATGGGCCGAGAGGGTCGCGCACTGGGACGCTCCCGACGGCAGTGGACGGGACTGGACCAAGACGCTGATCCCTCCCGTGCTTCTCGACGGGTGGGTGACGAGGACACGAGGTGAGATGACGTTCCACCTCTCTCAGCTGCTTTCAGAACACGGTTGTTTCAACCATTTTTTGAGTCGGATCAACCGTGCCCCCGCGGCCGGGTGTTGTCATTGCGGTGAGACACCCGGTTCGTACAACGGAGAGGTGGATGACATGTCTCACACTCTCGTTCGCTGCGAGGCGTTCGAGAGTGCTCGGAACGATCTGATCAGTGTGATCGGCCGTTTCCGGCCTTGCGACCTCGTTGCCCGCATGCTGGAGTCTCCGGCTAAGTGGAACGCGGTGGCCCGATTCGCTTCGACTGTGATGACGGCCAAGGAAGCGGCTGAGTGCGAGAGACAGTCGCTGCAGGGGTTGCCTCCATCGCGACGTGGAAGGGGCCGCAGGGCGGCTCGTGGTTGTCAACCTCCTTGAGGAAGAATTTTTATTGTGAGTGGAGGTCCTGTGGGGTTAACCACAATTCTTCCCAATCTTTTAAATTTTGTATATATATGTATATGTATATATATATATATATTGATATGTATATTATTTTTATTGTATATGTTTTTTATTTGATTGTATATATTCTGTTAAGTTGTAATTTATAAGTTAAAATTGTATATACTTTTGTCAGGGGGTGGGTGTAGAGTCCACTCCCATAAGGAAGCGTTATTGTACCAGTTTTTTACTTTACAATAAACGATGGCGAACCACTGCCCGAAGTATTGCTTAACGGCTTTCCGGGCAGTAGGTGTATTGCCGATTTACTATAAAAAAAAAAAAAAAAAAATTAGGTTACGTATAATTAATTTAGGAGAGGAAAAGATAAATCAATACGCTTAATGTATATCTTTTTTTTAGGTATAGCATGTTTAAGGCAATAAATTGATTACTTAAATTCCAGAATCTTACTTGATATAGAGAAACCCTATTAAATGCGTTGCAAAAATATTTAGTATATTACACAACCCATATAAAACATAGTAGTAAATATTTCTATACAATACTCATCTTTATATGGACTATATAGATGCAAGTATGTATTTTCCAAAAATTAAAAATTTTGTAAAAAAAGTTATTGAAATATATAACATAAAAAAAACATTGACAATTTTTTTGTTTAGTAATTTACACATATTAATTTTATTAGTCAACACATCCATATTAATTAAATTTAAATTTAATCATTGAATACCACAAAAATAAAATATATATAAATGATATATATATAATATATATATAAATATCAAATTATATTTATATTTATAAATATTTGTACCATAATAGAAATAAATAATAAGATCTTATGCAATATTTAGATTTAAATAAAATTAGTTCTATATTTTATTGCTATATTATTGTTCAAAGAGCTATAATATTTATTTATTAATTATTATTATTTAATCTAAATAATATGAGTTCGTGCATACATTATGAATAATTTAATGTAATTCATAAAACATACATGAAGATATGTCGTAGCAACCTAATTCTTTTGAATTTTAAATAATAATAATTATAATAATATTATATTATTGTTTATATCGGAAATATATTGGAATGAAACCATAAAGCTCATTAAAAATAAGGTTATTTGCATTAATCTAATTTAAATAGAATTATTTCTATAAGTAACCTCATACTGTAATCTATTGCATTGTTCTTAAACAAACAGCTCCGTTATATATTTATCATTAATAAATTGTAACTTTCTATTTATTGAGTTCATATACACCTAATTATATATTTTTACTTCTTTCCCACTATTTAAGATGTAGAATTGTCGTTACAACTTAGTACATTAGAATTTTATATATGTAAATTATATTTTCCGACATATACCCCCTACATATTTCACACTCTACATTGAATCGGAAATTAAAATTCTGATAAAAAGCAATTGTGATAATTTTTCGTAATAAAGTAGGTATTAATTTTTTATTGATAAATAAATATATATACATATATATATTGACCAATAGCTCCGTCACTCTTATGTCAATATCATATATTATGTCATCCACACATATTTGCCAAACATAAAATACCAAATATAATTTTTAATATTCGTCGTAAATCAGTTATCAATTAGATATAAAAATTTATTAATAAACGAAGATGATAATTTTTATATCTTCACTGGCAAAATTATTATTTTTAAATAATATTTTAAATTATTTTTTTTTGCTAATATATGTAAAAAAATTTAAAAAAAAAATTATAATGATTTATACAGTAAACATCGATATAAATATTTTTATACATTATATAATTAATTTAGGAGAGAAAAAGTTGAATCAAAATGTTTAATGTATATCTTTTTTTAGGTATAGCATATTTAAGGCAATAAATTGATTATTTAAATTCTAGAATCTTACTTGATATGGAGAAACCCTATTAAATGCTTTGCGAAAATATTTAGTATATTACACAATCCATATAAAACATAGTATTAAACATTTCTATACAATATTCATCTTTATATGGACTATATAGGAGAAAGTATGTATTTTCCAAAAATTAAAAATTTTGTAAAAAAAGTTATTGAAATATATAACATAAAAAAAACATTGACAATTTTTTTGTTTAGTAATTTACACATATTAATTTTATTAGTCAACACATCCATATTAATTAAATTTAAATTTAATCATTGAATACCACAAAAATAAAATATATATAAATGATATATATATAATATATATATAAATATCAAATTATATTTATATTTATAAATATTAGTACCATAATAGAAATAAATAATAAGATCTTATGCAATATTCAGATTTAAATAAAATTAGTTCTATATTTTATTGCTATATTATTGTTCAAAGAGCTATAATATTTATTTATTAATTATTATTATTTAATCTAAATAATATGAGTTCGTGCATACATTATGAATAATTTAATGTAATTCATAAAACATACATGTAGATATGTCGTAGCAACCTAATTCTTTTGAATTTTAAATAATAATAATTATAATAATATTATATTATTGTTTTTATCGGAAATATATTGGAATGAAATCAAAGAGTTCATTAAAAATAAGGGTATTTGCATCAATCTTATTTAACTAAAACTATATCTATAAATAAACTCACACTATAATCTATTCGCATGTTTCTTAAACTAAGAGCTCCTTTATATAATTATTATTTATAAATTGTAGCTTTCTATTTATTGAGTTCATATACACCTAATTATATATTTTTAATTTCTTTCCCACTATTTATGATGTAGAATTGTCGTTACAACCTAGCACATTGGAATTTTATATATGTGAATTATATTTTCTGAAATGTGCCTCCTACATCTTGCAAACTCTGTATTGAATCGTAAATTAAAATTCTGATAAAAAAAACAATTGTGATAATTTTTTGTAATAATGTAGTTAATAATTTTTTATTAATAAATAAATAAATATATATATATATAGACTAATTGCTCTGTCACTGTTATGTCAATTTCATATATTATGTCATTCACACATATTTGCGAATCATAAAATACCAATTATAACTTTTAATATTCGTTGTAAATCAGATATCAATTAGATATAAAAATGTATTAATAAATTAAGTTGATAATTGTTATATCTACACTGGCAAAATTAATATCTTTTTAAATAATATTTTTATAATTTTGTTTGCTAATTTATGTAAAGAAGAATTATAAATATTTATTCAGCATACATCCATATAAATATTTTTGAACTTTATATAATTAATTTAGGAGAGGGAAAGTTCAATCATAATTTTTAATGTATATCTTTTTCTTGGGTGTAACATGTTTAAAGCAATGAATTAATTATTTTAAATTCTAGAATCTTACTTGATATGGTGAATCCCTATTAAATGCGTTGCGAAAATATTTAATGTATAACACAATCCATATAAAACATAGTATTAAACTAATATACATCAGTGTACATATCAATTAAAAATTAACAACAAATTTATTTAAATTAATCAAGAAATATTTCATTGAATATCAAATATATTTTATTTTGCAGAATTCAACTGACAGACAGAAAATTATAAATTCGATATATTATGCTTTACAGGAATAATTCATTCGTCTCCAGGATGTCCTATTTCGCTAATTCTGTTACTATTGAAACAAAGAATAATTTTCTAACCTTACCTTATGAAAACCTTCAAAAGAGTTTGTTAAAAATATTGCAAAAATTTTTATATTCAAATTCTTCTTATGGATTTAAAAAAAAAAATTTTGAGGCACAAATTTCAACGTGTTTTGCAAAATGTCTTCCTCTTTTCAAAAACAATATAGAAATCGGATTAATACATAAGGCCTAAGAATTTTTCCAATAATCAATATATTTACATTTTGTACTAAAGTACATGTTCATCACATGCTAAATTATCTTAATATATAAACCAAAATAATATACTATAATTATAATATTCTATTTTTTATTTTTCGTGGTGTCGATTACATAGGAGCATGTATGTATAACCTGAAATATAAAATTCAAAAAAAAAATATTTGATATAAATATATATATATATAGTTAATACATATTTTATTGTTCTTTGCCTTTCATTAAAACATGTCAATTTAATTTCACATCATTATATTTCTTAATAAACAAGAAAGAGTTATTTGAATACCACGTATATATTTCGGTGCATTCCACTGATGAATGGTCTAATGCTAAGAAATTTAAAATTATTTTGTGAATCATCAAAATAGTAGTACTCGATTTTCACATACTTTTCTATAGTTTTTAAAAAATTTTCTTCTTAATGTTAATTTCATATATTATGACATTCATTTATATTTGCTGAACATATTACTCCAAATAACATTTTTAATATACTACTTCTAATTTCAGTTGTTAATTCGATACAAAAATTTCATAATAAAATAAGATAATAATTTTTACATTTAGACAAGTAATTCCTATAACATTTTAAATTATATTTTTCAATGTTCTTTGTTGTAAATTTATGTTATAAACAAAAATATAAAATAATGCTGCATAAAGTTATATAAATAGCATATGCTGTAATGTTAGAAAATGTAACATTTATTTCTCAGATGTGATAAATTTATTTTTTTATTTTTCAATTATTCAAAATTACTACACTTCCTTACATTTTTCTATATGGCATTAAATATATCATTTAATTATTCTTAAATGATATTTTATTATATGTAACATAAGTGGATCATTCATACAATTACACTGGTATCCTCCAATATCACTTAAATCGTATTATCTGACAACTTTTGTTGCTATGAGGCCTTCGCGCGGTCTGTAATTTTCTTACTAATTTTTAATACATACTTCATAAGAAAAACACTCACGCCATGTAGAGTGATTTTAATATATTTGCTTTTATTTAAATGTAAAAAATCTATTGTAAAACGCATTATGCTTCGTCGTTTTTTAAAGTTTTATATTGCACAAGTCAATCGACAGACCGAAAATGATATACTCCAAAAAATAAATTTACATAAATAATTTTTACCCCTCAATGAATGCGTTATTTTACTAATTTGTTATTATTGGTAAAAAAAAATTTTTTTTTCTAACTTATTTCCTGAAAGCATTGAAATAGAGATTGTTAAAAATGTTGTAGAAATGTTTAATATTCAAATTCTTTTTATACATTTTAGACAAAAGTTTTGAGAATCAAAGTCCAATGCGTCCTGTAGAAAATGATGATATTCCCTACAACAACAATATTAGAGAAATCTAATATTCTAGGTGTCGTCAGAGATTTTCCTTTGAAGGATATTACATAGAACTTTTCATTTCTTACCTATCAGGGTTTATATAATTGCATAAATAATACAAAATTTAGAGAGTCAATGTCCAACGAGTTTTCCAAAATGTCTTCCTCTTTTTATAAAAAATATTAAAATCGGATCACTCTACAAGGCATGAGTACTTTTCCAGTAACAAATATATTTAACTATTGTAACTAAAGTTCGTGTTCATCAAATGCTCTTTAAGTTAATATATAAACCAAAAATAATATACTATATTTAACATATTCTATTTTTCATTTTTCGTGGTGTCGATTACATAGCAAGAGGTATGTATGACCCTGGCATTTAAAATCCAAAAGAAAAATATTTGATAAATATATAGGTTAATAAATATCTTAATGTTCTTTGTCAATCATTAGAACATATTAATTTTATTTCATAATACAATAATTCTAATTAAACATGAATGTGTTCTTTGAATATCATAAATATATATAAACTAAAAACACTAATAAGAATGAAATACCAAATTTAGAATTTACTACAGAAACGTGACTTGTGATGGATATGTCCTCTTTCTGTGGTAAACGGAGATGTTCGAAGGCTATATTTGGCGTTTGAAAAGTCATATTTTACTCCGTTTTGCAGCAAATGGTGTATTTACGCATGCCTAATGCAAAATGATAATAAACTCAAAATTGAGAAAAATGTTCTTATCCCTATTTTGCAGTTAGCGATTAAGTAATTCTATGTTAACATATAATTGTCAATAACTCTTATAACATTTTTTGCCCAAAATCAATTGCAAATATTATGTCATTCATTTGTATTTTACATAGTACTCCTAATAATATTTTTAATATACATCCTATAAATTCAAATGTTAATTGGATTCAAAAATTTCGTAACAAACTAAGGTTATAATTTTTACATTTGACCGGCAATTCTCATATCTTTTAAAGTATAATTTTCAATGTTTATTGTTTTCAATTTATGTAATAAAAAAAATAATGCTATATTAATTCATTTTAATAGCATTTGCTGTACAGTTACAATATAAAACATTTATTTCTCAGATGTGATTATTTTAAATTCCAAAATTGCTATACCTCCTTGCATTCAGTTATTTGGCATTTGATATATCATGTCATTATTTTCATATGATATTTTTGCATGAGTAACCATCGAGTACATTCATACAATTACACTTGTATTCTTCAATATCACTTTAAATTGTATTGTCTAACATTGTTGTTGCTATGAAGTCTGCGCGCGACCGGCAATATACCTACAAGCACACGTCATTGGACAAACTCTCACGACTTTCATAGTGATTTCGATATATTTATTTTTGTAATGAAAAAACAATTATACCACATAGTGCAATATATTCCTTCAGTTTCCAACAACTACGACCGCTTTATTAAGGCTAGTATGTCAGTAGAAAAGAAACATATTCCCCGGGGTTTTAGAAAATCATATATCCCAACTTGGGACAAAAATTATAGCGACCTATTTAGAGAATTTAAGGAGAGGTGAGCAAAGTATTGCGGATGAACTAATAAGAACATTGAATATAAATAGACGCAAGAAATTGCAAGAGACTACTGCTTGCTTAAACTTCACAGTTCATACTCCAGTAGAAAAGCATGGAACTTAGTAAAGAGGCTAGATGCGGAGACCTCGAAGGCAAATCTACCTGGAAAAGTAAGCCCAAATGATGTCGTAACTTGGTTAGTGAGAGTGGCTAAGACCAAAATGGACAAAGAACAAAAATAGAAATTAAGAAATGATTACGGTCAAAAAAGAAGGATATGATAACCAGTGCAATCTACAGCTCGGATTTCTCAACAGACGAGATGAGAATGGTACTTAAAGAAGTGAAACTGAATAAACCAGCTGGGTTTGATGGTACATATTCGGAATTTCTTAAACCTAGTGGCCTTAAAACGTAAGCATGGCTAACTGCTTTCTGTAGTGACATCTTGGACACGGAGTCTTTGCCGATGTTATTCAAAACGACTAAAGTCATTGCAGTCTTTAAGCCAGGAAAACAGGAAATTGATGCAACACAATATCGCCCAAACTCGCTACTAAGTACTACATATAAAATTCTTGAGAGATTGATTCTTAACCGAATCCAGCCAGAAATTGAAAAAATATTACTAGTAGAACAGGCAGGATTCCGGACAAACCGTAGTTGTGCTGAACAAGTCTTTGCGCTAACTACCCTGATTGAAAAAGGTATTCAAAACAATCTGAAAACAAATGTAGCATTTATTGACCTTACAGCAGCGTATGATACAGTATGGAGATATTGACTATTATACAAACTTGCTAGCGTAATTCCTTGCAAAAAGATATTGACACTTGTGGACAACATGTTATCCAATCGCAGATTCCAAGTTTTCATGGGGGGAAAAAAGCAGGCGGAGAGTATTCAACGATGGTCTACCACAAGGATCCGTATTAGCCCCTACGTTATTCAACCATTATATCTATGACCTTCCCATTACGTCCAGCTTTAAATTTCAATATGCAGATGATATAGCTCTAGCTTACCAGTGCAAGGACTTGGATGCAGGGAGTGAAATGTTGACCAATGACCTAAAAATAATGAGCGATTACTTTTATAAGTGGAGATTAAATCCCAACCCGTCCAAGACAGAAGTATGTGCTTTCCACCTCTATAACAGACAAGCGGACCGTGAGCTTCATGTACAGTTTAACATCACGATAATAAAGCACAACCCCTCTCTTAAGTATTTAGGAGTGACCTCGGATCGTTCTCTAACTTTTAAGAAGCATTCAGAAAAATTACAAAAGAAGGTGAGATCAAGGGTGAATCTCCTACATAAGTTAACTTAAACAGGGTGGGGATCAGATGCACATACCCTGAGAATTGCATCCCTAGCGCTAGTGTATTCTACTGCCGAATACTATGCAGGTGCTTGGCTTAATAGCAAACACGTCAAAAAGATCAATGTACAATTAAATAGTGTCATGCGAGTTATTAGTGGAGCGTTAAAACCAACCCCTATAGGATGGCTCCCAGTCCTGTGACACATCTCTCCTCCCGATATTAGAAGAAAGCAAGCTCTGGTTAGATTAATTGTAAAACAGGATCCGCTAAAGAACACTATGTTATCACAAATAATGTACAAAACTCACAAATACGTCTAAAATCTAGGAAACCACCTTGGATCACGGCCCAACAACTTATTCTGACCAACTTTAATCCAATTACGGAATGTTGTACTGAATGGAAAAATCTTAAACTCGAGAATGCTGACTTAGTTGTTAGCCCTACGCAACGTCTGGAGTACTCCAAATTACTCCGTCGAGAATGGGTATCTTTAAACCGTATCAGAACCGGTCTTGGGAGATGTGGTTTTTCTATGCACCAGTAGAAGCTCCGAAATAATCCTGCTTGCGATTGTGGTAATTCGGCCCAGACAATTCAATACATTGTGTCAGTCTGTCCTAAAAGAAAATTGTATGGTGAAATGAATGATTTCTTTAAACTAACAAATGAAGCTCTAGATTGGATAAGTAATTTGGACATCAGGTTGTAGAGAAAAGAATAAACTAAGCTATAGGCAATAAAAAATTGATAATTATAATCCCATTGAACATTGTTATATTATTATTATTATTATTATTATAACTATCGTTTTTTATATAGATAATTTTACTTTATTTTACTTCATATTACAACTCATGTATATTATGTGTCAAAATATGCCATACGATAAATAAATAAATAAATAAAAAATGCTTTTTGTATATCGCATTATAATTCTTTGATTCTTAAAATGTTATTTTGCATGAGCCATCGACAGACAGAAAATTATTAACTCATGTAACCTTTTGGCCTTCTTGTAGGGCCTACACGGTAACCACTGACTGGAATCTGTGACCTAACGGCTGAGTAGAAAACGAAAAAAGTAAAAGTATCGTCAACGGAACCAGTAGGTTTTGTTTTAACTGTGGCTGTGCCCATATGATAGGGAACGAACAAAATAAGAACTTAGTTAATATAAAAACGAGCGAGTAAAACAAGTATAAAACCAGGAATATATAAAAAAAAATCACATTATATTTGATTGATTACATAACTAAGAAAGAAAGAAAGAGAGAGGGAGAAAAAAAATTATATTTGACAGATCACATGAATGTAGTCCGGACCGCGCTGTCGACGAATGGATCCACCAGGCACGGCTGGCCCACGAGTAAGCGAAAACCAGACGCCAATCGCAAATCACAACTCGACGTTTATTACTAATATTATTATTATTATTATTATTATTATTATTAAAAAAAACGGAGTACAAAAAAAATTACGTTTCCAACAAACTGTTTGGTTACAGTATAGAAAACAGGAAAGAAAGAAAAAAACAGAACGTTGTTGACAGAAAAGAACAAAAAATGAGTTGACACATTACTCTACGTTCGTAGTCGGAAAACGAAAAAAACGTTCGTGTCGTCGCGTAGTTGTTGACGATGGATCCTGTTGATGGCCGATGACAGTGAAATCAACATGAACCGGTTGGGATAACGCGTAATTTTGTACATGGTTTGGATTGTAAACGGTGTACGGTCAGCTGATTGAAGAGACCGGTTGACAACTACTCACCATCAACTTTGAGATATGATTATAATATATTTACGACTACGAAATGTAACACACATACGACCGACGAATCGCTTCTTACCGTGGTATATATATTATTATGAGTATACAAATTTTGCTACATTACACTAGATATATTAATCTTTATAGAAATAATTCTGACACCTTCCAGAATGACCTATATTGCTAATTTTGTTAATATTGAAAAATAGAATAATTTCCTATCCTTACCTAACAAAAACTTAAAAAATGGGTTTTATAAATGTGTTATAATTGTTATAATTATTATAATTGCTTATAATCAAACTCTTTTATACATTTTAGAAAAAAATTTTTGGGAACTGAAGCCAAATGCGTCTTGAAGGGAATCTTTATGTTTTCAACAACAACAAAATTAGAGAAATTTAACACTCAAGCGGTCATGAGAGTACATTCGTCACAGGATATAACATGGAACTTTTTAAATGCTCTCTATCGGTGTTTTGACATGTACGATACACAATTTTGAGATTAAAGTTCATCGTATTTTGCAAAATTTCTTGCCGTTTCAAAAAAAATATTGAAATCGGATCACTCCACAAGGCGCGAGAACTTTTCCATTAACCAATATAGTTAACTTTTTAACTAAAATTCATGTTCACCACTTAGTCCTTCAAAATAATATATAAACCAAAAATAATACACTATAGTTAAAATATTCTATTTTTCATTTTTCGTGGCGTTGATTACATAGCAAAACGTATGTATAAACCTGAAATATAATATTCAAAAGAAAAATATTTGATAAATATATAGGTTAATAAATATTTTAATGTTCTTTGCCATTCATCAGCACATATCAAATTTATTTCATAATACAATAATTCTAATTATACATAAAAAGGTTCTTTGAATATCACACACACACACATATTATATATATATATATATATATATATATATATATATATTTATTTATTTATTTATTTATATGTTTCAGTGCATTTTACAAATATTTGTCTAGTTTAACATCTATTGTTGCTATAAAGTCTGCGTGAGACTTATAATACACTACAAGTTTTAAATACATACGTTATTGGAAAAACTCTGACGCCTATTATAATGATTTCAAAATATTTATTTATTTTTAAAATGAAAATAACTTTTCGTAAAGTGCATTATTCATCTTAAATTATTTAAATTTTATTTTGCACAAGTCATCCGCCAGTGAAAAAATTATATACTCGATATATTATGGTTTACAGTGAATAATTCTTACGCCTCCCAGAATGCCCTATTTGCTAATTTTGTTATTATTAAAAAATTTTCTTTAATTTCCTAACCTTACCTTATGAAAACGTGAAAAAATATTTTGTTAAAAATATTGCAGCAATTTTGCATCCAATTTCTTCTTATAGACATTAAAAAAAATTATTGGGTATCGAAATCCATCGTGTTTTGCAAAATGTATTCCTCTTTCCAAAAAAAATAATAAAATCGTAACACTCCACAAGGCATGAGAATTTTTCTAGTACCGGATATATTTAAAATCAGTTGATATATTACACGTTCATCACATACTCCTTTAAATTATTTTGTAAATCAAAAATAATATACTATAATTATACATTTGTACTTTTTATTTTTCATGGTGTAAATAATTTAGTAAGTATGTAGACCCCTGAAATTTATTTTTCATTTAAAAATTATTTTATATATATAAAATAATAAATATCGTAATTTTATTTTGTCATTTGTGAAAATATTAATAACGTGTATTCATATAATTTTTAATAGACCTTACAAAATATCCTTCCCAATGTCAATTTCATATATTATGTCATTCATTTATAATTGAACCCCAGATAAATGTTTTTATATACCACCTCCTAATTCAGTTGTTAATTTGATACAAAAGTTTCTTAATAAAAAGGATAATAATTTTTACATTTAGAATGACAATTCCTATGTCTTTTTACCTAAGTTATTGAAAAAACTCACACCTATTGGAATAATTTCGATATACCTGTTCTTTTGTTTTGAAGTGTAAAACTTTTTGTAGAGCGTATTATACTTCGTCGTCTCTTGAAGTTTTATATTGCTCAAGTCAACAGACAAACAGAAAATTATACACTCAATATAATATATTGAACATATATATACAATATAAAATATAAAACTATTACTCAAATGCGGTAATTTTATATAATTATTTTTCTAAAATTTAAAATTGCTATAGTTACTTACATTCTGCCAAATATATTAAGCATCACAGGAATATTTCTTACAACTCTCAAGATGTACCATTTCTCTAATATTGTTATTATTTGAAAATGAAAAATTGTCTAGTATTACCTTAAGAAAACATTTAAAAAATATTGTTACAAATATTGTAAAAATTGCTTATATTCAAAATTTCTTATAGCTTTTAGAAAAAAAAATTTCAGAATCGAAGTCCTATGCGCCCTGTATGAACTTCTTATTTTTCCAACAACAACAAAATTAGAGACATCTAAAATTCTTGGAGTCGTGAGGGTTTAATAGATATAACAGTGAACTTTTTATTTTCTATCTATTGGTCTTTTGAAATTTGCGAAATATAATTTTGAGAATCTATGTGCAACGTGCTTTGCAAAATGTCTTCTTCTTTTCAAAAAAAATATTGAAATCGGATCACTCCATAAGACATCAGAATTTTGTTAATAACTAATGTATTTAAAGTCTGTAACAAATATACATGTTCTTTACATGCCCTTTAAACTATTATATAAACCAATAATAATATACTATAATTATAATGTTCTATCTTTCTTTAGACTGGAAAGATAGGAGATTCGTCCTTAATCTGTATAAAAACCAAGCTACAATTATAGAGGTCAATGGTCACAAGGAAGAAGCAGAAATAAGACAAGGATTGAGACAAGGATGTCCACTCTCACCCTACTTATTCAACCTATTCATCGAAGAAGCAATAAATGAAATGAAAGTCAACACAAATGGCATCTCTATTAACGGCCAGAAAATACATTCGATTCGGTTCGCTGACGACATTGCTCTAATAATGGAATCTGAAGAAGACTTAAACCACATGCTAAACTACTTGGACACAACACTAACAAAATTTAGTCTTAAAATAAACATAAATAAAACAAAAGTGCTTGTAGTAAGCAAATCAGGCCAACAGAATACTACAAACATCAAGATTAGAGATAAATCAGTTGAACAAGTAAGGGAATTTTGCTATCTAGGAAGCCTAATTACGGAAGATAACAGATCAACAAAAAAAATTAAGAGAAGAATAGCTTTGGCAAAACAAGCATTTGAAAAAAAGAGATCTCAATTGACTAACAAGAATTTGAGCATCCAAACTAAGAAGAGCTTCATAAAATCATATATTTGGAGTGTATTGTTATATGGATGCGAGACGTGGACCCTAAAGAAGTATGAAAAGGAAAGGTTAGAAGGGATGGAGATGTGGATTTGGAGGAAAACAACAAAGACGAGTTGGACAGAGAAGAAAAGGAACGATGCCATTTTGCAAGAAATAGATGAAAAAAGAAACATAATTACGGTTATTATGAAAAGGAAAGCGAAGCTTATAGGACAACTGTTAAGATATAATGATTTTGTCACAAACATCTTTGAAGGGAAAATTATGGGTAAACGATCAAGAGGAAGACCCAGACAATCGTACTTCAGTGACATCAAGCAACAAATGTGCTTCATGTCATACCAACAACTAAAAAATTCGGCGCGTGATAGAAGAGATTGGTTACTACGACAAGGCCTTGCCTTTAGAAACTGATGACTGATAATGATGATCTTTCTTTGTTCGTGGTGTCGATTACAAAGAAAAATATATGCATGAACCAGACTTAAAATTCAAAAGAAAAATATTTTATATATATATAAAATAATAAATATTTTAATTTCCTTTCACTATCATTAGCATAATACAATTTTATTTCACAACACATTAATTCTAATAAAAAAGAAATATTTCTTTGAATATCTCATATATATATATATATATATACATTAGTAGGTATAATAGACCGGTTCTGGGTCCCCCGCAAATCCTCCGAAATCCTCCACTTCCCAGTTATAGGTTCCCCCTCCACCACCCCCCCAACTACATCTGACCTTTGACCTAATGTAATTGATATTATTTTATTGCTCAATTAGTCTAATGTAATTGGTCAATTATTCTAAGGTAATTGGCAAATTAGTGGAGGAGCGTATTGGTGGTGAGGTGTGCGGGACGGTGTGTTGACGATACGCGCGCCGCTGTACCTTCGATCGACGGGGTGGGGGTACTCGTGTTATCAGGTGTAATCGTTTTTTCATATTTTTTTTCTTTCTTTTGTATTACACTATTATAATCTAATACTGTATTATCACTTAATAAATGCTTAAGTGTAATCTAAAATTCTTCTATTACCGATAGTGGAATGGTAATCATACACATCACTTTTACGAATAAAAAGATCTACACGTCCTCCCCCCCTCCCCTTGCTCTCGTATATGATAACAATTTGCAATATGTTATTTCGAACATTGGATAATATAGTAACAAACTATCTCCACTAAACAAAATGTATTTTAACGCATTTAGTTTACACGCACCATTCAGTTTGTAAATGAGCGTTAAACAACGATTAAAATAATGACAACGCTAATTTATTGTACTTGCTAGATTTTTTATTTAATTAAAGGTTCAAACTATGATCGACAAATAATACATTCGTAGCAAAGAAATACGATTGAGCAAGCGCCGAAATCGAGGTGTGCGTCATGCTCGCGAAACCGTCGTAACGATACTAATTTTCCAATACCAATTATTACTGATATACTATATAGCGGGTCAAAGTACATTCCCTATCTCGATATAATTTTACGTATCGTGTAATAATAATTTTATCGGGTTCCCGAACATACCGCCCACCTTGAACAAAAATTTTTTTTTCAACAAAATTTCATATAATAAATACATTTTTTTTTGCGCTTTAGCTATTAAATACAAATAAATCATTAAATTACATACAAACCAATCAATATAAATGATAAACAATGAATAATACGCGCTAAATGAACATATAAGACTAAACAAAAAAAAAAATTTAATACATAATTGAGATATACGGGAAATAGAAAATAAAAAAAATAAATAAATAAATAATTATTAACGTTTACAAATCGTAGAGAAAAAAAAAAAAAACATATATAGCGTTATTTATTTATCATCGGGTTGATTCCCCTCGAATGGTAACGGGCACAATTTTCGGACGGCACGCCTAAACTCACCTCGAGCAGTCCTTACCGTGGCTACGCGTACGTGTTCGTCCTCCCCATGGATTAACTGCACCACTCTGCCGATGGACCACTTCAATGGAGGGAGGTTTTCGTCACGGATTAAGACTATTGTACCGATCTGAACCCTTGGACCTTTTGAACTGGACCATTTTTTTCTTTCCTGCAATTGACTGAGATAGTCACGACTCCAACGCGACCAAAAATGCTGCGAAATCTGAGACACCCTTCTCCACCTCGACAAATGATTTTGAGGTGTTGCAGTTTCATCACGATCGGGTATCGAGCTTAGAGAATCACCAATAAGGAAATGTCCAGGAGTTAGTATGGAGAGATCGGACGGGTCGGTCGAGAGAGGTGTTAACGGACGGGAATTTAAAATTGCTTCTATGCGCACGAGCACGGTGTTTAACTCTTCGAAAGTAAGCGCAGCGTTACCTAAAGTTCGATACAAATGAGACTTGAGGGACTTTACCGCCGCTTCCCATAAGCCACCGAAGTGCGGTGATCTAGGCGGAATGAAATGCCATTGGATGCCAAATTTGGCTAAAGCGTCCTGCACTCGTTCTTGATGGCTTTTTGATAAAAATAACGTTTTGAGCTCTTGAAGATGACGATTGGCACCAATAAAATTTGTTGCGTTATCTGAGTATATATCAGTACATAATCCACGCCGGTCACAAAATCGTTGTAACGCGTTTAAAAACGATTGAGTAGTGAGATCACCTACTAGCTCAATATGGACGGCTTTGGTAGCAAAACACACCCATATGCACACATAAGCTTTGTTTAATGGCGCTTTACGCCGTAGACTAGATCTGATGTTAAATGGACCTGCAAAATCGACTCCAGTTTTTAAAAAAGCTCTGACAGGTTCTACGCGCGACTTTGGAAGGTCACCCATAATAGGCTGTATAGTTGCGGGACGATACTTGAAACATTGTACGCAGCGATGAACTATGTTACGAGCAATATTGCGTCCATTTAGAGGCCAGTATTTTAGACGTATTGTTGCTAGCATTACTTGAGGCCCACCGTGCATAAGTGTTTCGTGTTCATGGATAAATATTAGCTTGGTAAATGCACTTTTCGCAGGTAAGACAATTGGATGTCGTTGACATTCATCTATGACAGACGAATTTTTTAAACGACCGCCCACCCTGATTAAACCGTTTGTGTCTAGAAAAGGTCGAAGGCGCAGTAATACACTTTTAGGGCATACCTGACGCGAATTTTTTAAATCGATAATTTCATTATAAAAACAGCTTTCTTGAATTAACTTAATAATACCAATTTTAGTTTCTTCTATTTCACTTACACGTATTGGCCCGAATATTTTTTCTTGCTTTGACGCGTTACGCGTAAATCGTCTACAATATGAGATAACACGAAGTAATTTCGTTAAAGAAGAATACCGTTTTAAAATAGATAAGTCGTAGTCGGGCGCTGATATTACATGAGAAGACGTTTTTTCTTCGAGTACGATGTCGCGGTTCCGATTTAACATATTTTTCGTTGTTGGCCAATTTACTTGATCTTTAGAGAGCCATTCCGGGCCTTCCCACCATAAAATTAAATCGTTTATCCGAGAAGGACAACAACCGCGGGAGACGATATCTGCAGGATTATCCTTGGAACATACGTGACGCCATTGGGATATGGAAGTTCGTTCATGTATTTCGCCAATTCGGTGCGCAACAAACGTTTTCCATCTCGACGATTCTGACGATATCCATGAAAGGACGACTGTGGAATCAGACCAAAAATACCTTTGATCAATGGGCATACGTAGACTTAATGCGTATTTTGACGAAAGACGTGTCAATAGAACGGCAGCTAATAACTCTAAACGTGGTAACGAAATAGTCTTTAAAGGCGCAACTCGAGATTTTGAGCATATTAAATTTGTCGTCACCTTGCCATTCGAGTATCTTATGCGGAGATAAAGACATGCACCATACGAGTTCAATGACGCATCTGCAAATCCATGCAACTGTATATTGTTGATATCGTCGTTTCCGATTAATGAACGTTTAATCACCAGCGAATTTAGACATATTAATTTTTCTCGGTAATTTCGCCATTCATTTTCGATTTCGGATGGTAATGATGCGTCCCAATCTACGTGTAATTGCCATAATTTCTGCATAATGATTTTGAAACGAATAACTACCGGGCTTATCAGGCCTAACGGATCGAATATCGATGCTATTTCGGATAATAATATACGTTTTGATACTGGAGCTTTTTCATTATGCGGTAGCACTTTGTACTGATAGGCGTCGTTTTCTCGATTCCAATAAGTCCTAGAATCTTTATAATATTTTCGGTGGAACTAGACTCGTGTTCGTTGCTTGAGTGCGGTAATGTATCAACATCAACCAATAATTCCGGGTCGTTACTTGACCATTTGCATAATTCTAAGCCTGCTTTTCCTAGTATAGTAATTAAATCGTTGCGTAATTTCAACGCGTCGTGCTTAGAAGCAGCCCCACCGAGAAAGTCGTCTACGTAAAAATCGTGACGTAAAGACTGACAAGCTTCCGGGTAACGCGATGATTCCTCCTCTGACAATTTTTTCAAACAAGCCGTCGCTAAATATGAGGCAGTAATTACGCCATACGTGACAGTTTTTAAACGAAACACATTGAGTGGCTGGCCAGGATTTTCTCGCCACAAAATGAGTTGGTAATTACGTTGATTTTCGGATACCCAAATCTGCCTATACATTTTTTTTATATCAGCCGTAATGACATATTTATGAGTACGAAATCGTGTCATTATGGACACTAATTCTTCTTGTATACAAGGACCTTTTAGCAAAACATCATTCAAGCTTGTGTTTTTGTCAGTTTTCACCGAAGCGTCGAATACTACTCGCAATTTAGTGCTGGTACTACTCTCTTTACGGACGGCATGGTGTGGTAAGTAATAACATTTATCTTCGGGTACTGCTTGCCGCACGAGTTCCATGTGTCCGAGCTTGTTGTACTCATCCATGAATTTGACATAATCGCTTCTCAAACCAATGTCTGACTGTAGACGTTTTTCTAAAGTCAGGAATCTTCGTAAAGCCTTTTCATATGATTTACCAAATTTGGTCGCGTCTCGAAAGGGAAGCGTCACAATAAAACGACCATCGTTGTCGCGACGAACAGTTTTTTCGAAATGCTGCTTGCACGCTTGTTCTTCCAATGTATATAAATCCGTGTGTTTAATCTCCTCGAGTCGCCAGAAGTTCGCCATTTGGTTCTCTATGTCCTCCATTACAGAAAATGCGCAAGTAGATAGTGATACGCTGGTATCTTCTTTGCACTCCGCTGTAGGAGGAACAGTTCCGGAAATTATCCATCCGAAGCGCGTATTATGTAAAATGGGACCGTTAGCGATCGGGCGTATTCGACCATCGCAAAGTAAATCGAAAAACACTTCGGCTCCAATTAACATATCGATGGCCTTTGGAGCGTTAAATACCGGGTCCGCTAACTTTATTTCCGACGGTATTTTCAAGTTTGCCACGTTAACGGGAATCATCGGCAGCTTGGGTGTTAGTCTGGGTAGTACGAAAAAATCTAGATTTAACGTGTAATCTGTAGTACGCGATGCTATAGTCGTTGTTACTTTGTATGACGACGTATGTGCAGCGCCATTGATACCGACTACTGAGCACGATGTTTTCGTACGCTTCAATCGCAGATTCTGTACCATAGCTTCCGTAATAAAATTATGTTGTGATCCGCTATCCAATAAAACGCGACAAGGAACGGGTTTATTTAAATAGTCGTACGTTAATACAGTGGCTGTAGACAATAATACTTGACTCTGATAATTTCTCCGATATATATGCGCGTTAATCGATAAAGATTCGGAGTTGCTATCTTCGCTATAAGTCTTATTACAATTATCGGAACTGTGCGCAGGTACGGTCATTGACCTGTTGATATCGGCCGGGCGCGGAATGTGTAATAAACCATTATGCGGTCGCGAGCACGTAGGGCATCGCCGAGAACGACATTTTTCACCCGCGTGTGATCTCAAACATATTTTACACAATTTTAATTCCGTCACTTTACTGATAGGTCGTTGACTGATAAATCCAAAAAATACGGATAACGATAAATAGTATGTGCCTTTTTACATACGAAGCATTTTATTTCACCTGCAGCAGTAGCCAAAACACTCGATTTAAAATAACTATTTTTTGATACCTGAGTATTTTTACGATTATTCTCTTGACTTGCATTTATTTGCTTCGAAGATTCGACTGCCTCCAAGACTCTAAATCGCGTTTGTAGAAAATCTATGAGGAGTTTTACTTCGGGCACTTCAACTTTGGCCGACATAATTTCCCATTCTCGCATCGTATTGGAATCCAATTTCGACGTTACTAAATGTAACAACAGTGCACCCCAGTTATCGGGTTTCTGCCCCAACGATTCTAGAGCCTTTAAATGACCAACTAGTGCATCCACTAATTTTCGTAATTGTACTGACGATTCTTTTTTTATCAATTCCAAATCAAACAAAGATTGTATGTGCACTTGGACTAAGACTCTTTTGTTGTCATATCGGCGTACTAAACTTTCCCAAGCTACTTGATAGTTGTCGTTGGTAGTTTGGAGGCACTGAATTACGTTTTCGGCATCACCTGTGAGCGCAGATCTCAAATAAAAGAATTTCTGGACGTTACTTAACGTCATGTTATTGTGTATTAACGCTAAATATATATCATGAAAGAGAGCCCATTCTTTATAAACTCCGGAAAACGTTGGTATTTGTAATGCCGCCAACTTGATGGTCGATTGTACCGATTGAAAATTGGCTATGGCTCGATTTTGGTAGACTGGTATCGGAAGCGAGCTACCATTTATAGCATTCGAATCTGTACTTGTATTTTGTTCCGTAGGACTCGATGACCTAATAATTTTTTCACATACTGATATACACTTGTAATATAAATCCTCGTAGCCGGTTCGGTATTTTTCGGTGTCATCGTTCACCCCTTGTCTTTCGATTTCACCCTGTACGTGTTGAAAATCGTCCCATGCATCTTTCGCCTTCTCCGCTCTAACCCGTATTTGATCAATATCGACGTCGTCCGAATTAGTCGCCTTTTCGCGTAAATAATTTTCAAGCCGCGTTAATTGACTTTTCAGCTGGCCGCGTCGCGATATTAATTCATTCATTTCGATAACGCAATATTACGTGTTCGTAAATTAACCTATGGCCGTTGACGAACAAATACGATTTATTATTTGCGTTATTTATTTTATGATAGCGATGGCCGATGTACATATAACGATAATTCCCACCGCGATAATGACAAACGATTGTACGGGCTCGATTATAGCTTATCCGCAACGATGTAGTCTTTAAATAACTGCTTAGAAAATTTCCGTGTACGAAGTATAGGCGTATACTATATACTATATGAAGGCGAATGACGAATATTATTTGGCTCGCGCGCACGAAATTCAATAACAGGAAATTTCCGGAATATTATACAAGCACAGGTATATAGCGAGGAAATAAAAGTTATTGGTGTATAATTCTCTTACCCGTTATGGCATACGTCTTTGACCACACACGTACTGGAACTTGAACTGATACCGAAACTTGAAGCTGGAACTTGGACTGGAACTGGAACCGATTGTTAATGCACCACTAGACGGCATTAACAACTTGTCGTAGAGTTAACGAGAACGTGTACGAGAACGGAATATAAACGAACTTTTACAAAACTACGCGTATTTAGACGAATAACGATATAGTCACTTGACGACTATGAACACTGAGCTCTAAGTGCTCAAACTATAGCAAGTATTCGCTACTTGCTGTTACGACGATTACGCACGTGCGAGATACGAGAGAACGAGACACATACGAGTATAATATCTATCGATCCGGCCCGAAGGACCATGTAAATGAGCGTTAAACAACGATTAAAATAATGACAACGCTAATTTATTGTACTTGCTAGATTTTTTATTTAATTAAAGGTTCAAACTATGATCGACAAATAATACATTCGTAGCAAAGAAATACGATTGAGCAAGCGCCGAAATCGAGGTGTGCGTCATGCTCGCGAAACCGTCGTAACGATACTAATTTTCCAATACCAATTATTACTGATATACTATATAGCGGGTCAAAGTACATTCCGTATCTCGATATAATTTTACGTATCGTGTAATAATAATTTTATCGGGTTCCCGAACACAGTTGTTGTGCTCGTATGTGTGTGTTAATATATTATAATATACAATTATTCGCACATTTTCTCGTGTGTTAATTGAAATATGATTATTTTTTAAAAATAAATATGGCTGGTAGTATCGACGACAACATTGTTATTTACAATAATAACAATAATAAACAACCACATAGGTATTACGGACACCCACTCGGTGAACTGATCGACTGCTCCGTTTTTACCGTCGACTTTGCCGATCGTAAGATACTTACCGTTGGATTGGATCCCGAGAACGCTTTCAACGTCACCGTCCGCCCAATAACTCCTACACGTCACGTGTGCATATCGGTGGACCTCTTACTTCGTATTTACTCGATGATGGGGTATATCCTTTCGATAATATCGGATCAACCGGTGAAGAGCAGTGAGAGAATTTTCCTCAAAGACGAGACGGTCACTCTTATCAAAGCGGCGTATCGCGGAGATAATATGCTCTCGATAAAATCACACCGACGGAACGAGGAAGAGTGTCGTATACAGTTGAATCGTCAAAATTTACTAATCCTCCAAGACCTCGAAAGATGTATTAACGAGACGATAGCAGGAAAAACGACGATCGTACGACCCGTGGTACTGGAACAGTTGAATCGAATCGCCGCGTATTTAAAATCCGATATTTATCGAGACAGAACGTTGAGCTTAAAAGAACATACGATGAGTTTGACGGCCATTCACACCGATATGATTACTTCCAACGTACCCGTGAACATCGCCGAACCGAATTTCATAAGTCAAATTGTTTTATTCGCGCGCACGCAACTGGCGCAGTGTTGTTCAATGAAATTGAACGTCGAACCGATATTAGAGGTAATTAAATAGATATATAATACATTTTATTATTGTTATTATTACTTTTTTTTTTTTATAATAATAATTAGTTATTTTATAGTGTACAGATGAAAATGACGGACCAATATATTTCAATTATATCAACTACGAGAAGAACTGTGAAGAATCGCGCGTTTAAAGGAGTGATTTATACAGTGATTTTACAGAGTGACTGCTCTGTGAAAAGAGAAAGGAGTTTGTATAATAATATTAAAAATAAATAAAATCATTTTTTAATATTTTAAAGAAGTTCATTTTATTTAATTAAATTCTATATTATAGAACTAATTGTAATAATGAAACCATATAAATCTGACGGAAAAATGAAAACTTGAAATATTATGAACGAGATGTGTCTACGTACAGCGGACGATGAACACTAAGTCTATATATAAATCTTGAAGTAATAACGAAAATAATGTAAAACATGTACTAATTTTGTAGGAAAAAAAAATGTAATATAATATGATAGATAGAAAAATAGCCTATTTATTTAAATCATTGTACGCTGTGCAATATGTAATAATATTATTCGATCGTTTTTTATATTATATAAGTAAATATATACTAATATTACGCAATTGTGTTTACACCAGATTAAATATATATATATATATATATAAAACATTGTACCTTATGAAATGTATCATAATATTACTTATTCGTGCTCTGTGTTCGAATTTAATAATAATAAATACACGAAAAATCAAAACTATTAATTTAATAGGTTATTCATGATAGTTCACCTGACCTTTAAATATTGCCACCGTTATCGACCCAGCTGTTATTAACACCGCGTTACGTGTACATCCGATCTATATACCGTATACCCCGTACAGGGAAAACGTCTCGATCCGATCGTTCAAACATCAAATGAAAACTATAAAAATGATGAAGTTGATTTTGAACCGATCGGATGATAAGCGCGTTGTTCTCTGCGATCGTATGCACACTTACGCGCACGGTCATTATAAAACTCGGTCACAACCATATGTAAACATGTACTAATATTAATCAATCGTGTACGGTTTAAAAAAAGAAAACAAATACGTGTTGTTTTATTACATAATGATAGTATAATACCACCACGTTTATTGAGAAAATAAAATACAATAATTATTTATTATTTATAAACCATTTTTTTAGTACTAACATTTTATAAAACGTACAACTTTTATGATTTAAATGCGAATGATAAAGATAACACGGGATTGACGAAACATCTGTATCGTTGTTTAATAATTGATTTAGCCGCGAACATCCCAAATCTTCCATATTAATCACCTCGGTATGTCGACAAAACTTTTCGATTATTCCTTGTTTTTGCTCACCCTTCACGTAGATGGTATCGAATTTCAGTTAATTTCAAATCCGATCGATTTCTTTGTATTCCACATCACCGCAATCCACCGATAGTTGATGATAATTTCTCAACAGCCACAGGTTTACACTCTTACTTTTCGCGCCGCCGCCGTTCGAGGTATGTTTAAAAATCCAGTGTTGGACAGCACGGGTATTTGTGTCGACCACCGACATCTCTTTAATTAAATATTTTGATTTTGCTCCGAGCACGCACTGAACGTCTAAAATCCCCGAGGACCGCGGTGATGAGGACGACGACGACGGCGATGAAGAGCACGTCATTGTTAATCGTTAGAATTATCTTTACTGTCCTTTACGAAAACTTCCACAGAGTTAACTCGGAATTTTAGTTTCAACAGTTCCCTCTCCACGAGAGCCAAACGACTTTTCAGTTTAATCGTACAATCATTAAGGTCCGTTAGTGAAGAATCGATTTTAGTCTCTAATTCACGTACATGATTGTCAGACGATTCGGTTTTCACGCCGATGTTCTCGATATTTTTACGATTTTCATCGATCGATTTACCGTGTATTCTCAAACTATTTTTAAACGCTTTGTTCCGGTCTGAAATCAATTTATTTAATTTACTAGCTGAAGAACTACCGAATGCGTCCATAGTTAAACGATAAATGCATGTGTTTATATTTTAAGGTCCTTCTTATTTATCCAACTGTTGTGCGAACTGTCAAATCCGAGCCATTTAACGAATACTCGACCGCCTCTAACGCGAATAATTTTTTCCACTAGAAAATCGTCGGGGTGAATTGTTTTGTATATTTCCTCGGCGTAAAATCCACCGGCAATGCGTTCGCTCGTACAATCTTCGAGGACAAATGTAGTCGGTGACGTTTTATTTACTTTTATAACAGTAAAAATTTCGGAAGACCAATTAGGTAGATAACCTTTAGTGAAAACGCCTTTATGCGTACTGATACGAACTTTATCGCCAACACTGAATCTGATTTTTCTCCGATTAATCGCACAACGTTTTATTTTTACCGACGACGGGTCTGCGTCGGCTTGCACGGGGGACACACCTATTGTTCTAGAATTGTTATAATTATTCATCAACCCGGGTAAAATCGATACCCACTCGTGCGACCCTCTAGCTGTAAATTGTGTAAACATTTTCTCCTTTAAAGTACGGTTGAATCGTTCTACAATACACGCTTTTACCGTACTGTACGTGGAATACAATTTTATATCACATTTTTTAATCAAATTTCGAAAATGTTTATTATAAAATTCTTTTCCGTGATCCACGTGCAACAGATTCGGTCGTCTATCGATGAATATTCTACCGGCGCTCAGAGCGACTTCCTCGTCTCTTTTAGACTTTAACGGTATAGCCCAAGCGAATTTAGTAAAACAATTGATAATACATAATATATATTTATATCCCTTGTTTTCTCCACAATAAAATAACATATCGATAAGGTCCGCTTGAAATAAATCGTTTTTATTGTAAACATTCCCTCTCCGTCTCGTGAAATTTTTCCTAGCCGGTTTGTGAAGTTCAAGAGCTATATCGTGTTTAGACATTTGGAATTTTTTGCAACAATTTAGCTTCGACCAATTCCTCGCAAATCGTAATTATTTCATTACGTACGACCGTATTCCCGGCCACGACAGACGAATACAATAAACGTAATCTATCGACCAACTCGTCAGCATCGTTCCAGTACACTAGGCCATGGGTTTTCTGTAATCGCATATTAATACCTTTGACTTCACCGTCGCTGACACCGCGGCCAACGGTCGAAAACAGTTTCGATATTAGTTCGTATTTCTTTCCTCCGTTCATTTTTATCTCTCCACCATATTTTGTTTTATGTGCCAAAGTTTTATTTAATATTTCTTTATACGTATTCAAATCATTTTTCGTATACATATTCGGAGATTTACTGAATAATAAACTAGTGAGACCCGACGTCAGCGAATAAGATCCATTACCATTATCCTCGATGTGCAATTCATTTTCGATAAATTTAATTTTTTTCCTGCCCAAAACAATTACACCATTGCGGAATTTTCTCGGACCGTATATTTTATCCACTCCGGCGGATGTCTTAAACGCGTTATATACATTAAAAATATTATTGTCTTCGTTTTCCGGTTTTGTTGACGTGTATGTGGTGTTGAGCGAAGGCGAGAATTCTGGTTCTGACGATGGGTTTAAGTGTTGTTGTTGTTGTATTTTGTTAAGAGGCTCGATAATGGAACTCAACGTATTGTTCATTAACGTTTCGGTCTCGAATTTTTCCCGTTTCAAAGCGTTATATTTTGTTTTTATATTTTCTCTCGCTTGAATAATATTCGCGAGTAACGACTTGTTTGTCTCACTCATGATTACGGATAAATGATAAATATTTTTTCCCCGCGACAATATTTATATTATATAACGACGAACGTATCGAAACCGAATCTGTAACGACCGTTGTCGCGTTCGTCTTCTTTGCTAATCACGACGAATTCAAATCTCCCCTTTCGCCAACACACGGTGCAAAAGTCTTTAAATTCAGAATACTTTATGTCACTGGAACAGTGCTCCTCGTAAACGTGTTTTAAATTTACATCATCTTGTCTGAATAAAACGAATAAATTTGCATTGTCTCGAATTAATTGTTTCGGTACGCGTGAATACGACTGAACCAGGTAACACACGTCTATTCGATTGTGTCTGCCGCGTGAAAAATACGAACACACTATGTTCTGATTCTCGCATATAATATCGTCGAATATAAAAACAGAGTTCAGTAACGCATTCTCCGGAGCTATCACCGTTTCGTTCTCGTGAAACTTAAATAAATGTATATCACGCACTTCGTTTACAATATCCTCGAGCATAACGTATTTTTTCTGATCTAATGTTTTCGAATAAATATATACGTTTTCAAATTTAATTCCGTTTTCGTGCGTTAACAGGGTGAAAATCAGATTTGTTTTGCCGCAACCGGATGGTCCGACTATCAAAGCACGTATCGTATTCGGTAAAAGTGGTCCGTGTCTTGATTTTTTCCCCAATGACGATGGGAGGTCGATATTTTCAACCTTGAGTTTCTTTTCTTGACCGATAAATCACATGATATAAAAACACAGGTTAGATCGCTAACACGATCATACAATGTCATCGCGTCGGAAGGTGAAGACCGATAGTGGTGACGATTTATTGAACACACTAATAAATAGATTACCGGTCGAATTACATCTACCCGGTTATCAGTATAGCGGACCGGGAACTAATTTGAAAAAACGATTATCACAAGGACAGAGAGGGATAAACGGATTAGATTTTTCTTGTCGAAACCACGATATCGCTTACGAGCACAGTAATTCTTTGTTCGATCGTGGTAAAGCGGACCGTGAATTGGAAACCCGTGCTTGGGAGAGAGTAGGTGCGAGGGACACAGATTTCGGGGAAAAAGCTGCTGCGTGGTTAGTCGCTTCAAGTATGAAGGTCAAACGTAAAATCGGTGCCGGGTGCCGGTTTAAAAATATTATCGGCGTGGCTAAAAAAGCGATAAAAAAACGATGAAAACATGCTGTCCCGTCGGATCGTCAAACATGAGCAGATTAATTAAATCGGCTATTGTCGCGGTCAAAAAACACGTTCGAAAAAACAAGGGTAATTATAAACCCAGAGTGATCCGTATTCAAAAGACAGGAGGTGTTTTACCGTTAATGCCGATAATCGCCGGTCTCTCGGCGTTGTGGACCCTGGTCGGTGGAGTTGATAATGTCGTGAAAACAATTAGAGATATTAAATCGAACAACGGATCGTCCATACATTTAGGAAAAGGATTGTTTTTACATCCTTACAAAGGAGGTGGATCGTATAAAATCGTGAATTCAAAAGGTATGACGGCATTACGCACGAAGAATAAAAAGAAGAACATGAAAATAAAATCAAAAAACTAATATTACCCGATCGTGCTCTGTTCGACTTCGAGATTGAGAAATACGCAAAACTAATGAAAATACCTCACTTCAGAGGGGTGTTTTGTATAGATAGGTTGCCCGGTGCACCCAAGATTAGAGAAGCAGCGGTAATTAATCTGGACTTCGAAAAAAATTCCGGCATGCATTGGGTTTGTTTCAAAAAAATCGGAAAATCAGTTTATTATTACGATAGTTTCGGAAACCTTCCGCCTCCGATGAAACTGTAAAAATATTTAGCGGGTTGCGATATCGAATATAATTACGAACGACAACAGTCGTTTGGTACTTTTAATTGCGGACACTTGTGTTTGAAATTTTTAGCCTAACAATATGTCCTCTCAGACTCTATCGCTGAGCGGAAACTCGTCCGAGTTGGAATGTAATTTTTTTCCGCCCATAGAAGTGGGTGGTAAATCGGAAATCGGTCTCTTAAGCTTACAGACTTACAACTGTACTACACGTATACCTAATATAGAAACGGGTTGTAATATTCTGGGTATTGTCAAAGACAATGGTAAAACTAAGATGATTGAAATTCCTGCGGGGTGTTATGAAATAATAACGTTAGAAGTGAAAATACAAGAACTATTGGAGGGTGACAGTGTTCGATTTTTCAATTTAATATCGGATAATAGCTCGTTGAAGTGTATATTACACTGCAGTAACGTGGTCAAATAAGACGTGGAGAACAGTATCACGCTGTTATTAGGTTTTACGGACCGTCATCGTACTCAAAGACCTAATTTTAAGCACGAATCCGATAACGTGGTGAAAATTATGAACATAAACTGTATAAAAGTCGAATATAATTTAGCATTGGGATCATTCTATAACGGGGAACAGTCGCACGCGATACATGAATTTTATCCGACGGTTCCGCCGGGCTTCAAGATTGTCGAAATACCCGAATATTGTATTTTATACAAACTCAAAACGAGTATAATAGATTACGTACGAGTATCGTTGAAAGATCAAAACGACAAATTGGTAAATTTTCGAGGAAATACGGTGAACGTGCGATTGCTCGTTAAAAATGGGACTTAAATATAATATGAATAAATACGCTCTCAGTCTTAATAACGTTGTCATTGAAGACGAGGCTAGCGAGAAGCGTACACCTGCAGTAATTAACCGCGTGAAAAAAATAAAAAAAAAAAACAAAAAATATTGAAAATACTTTGAACAGAGAAAATCAAAAATTTCTACACCTAATTATTGCCGGTGGTGCAGTCAGTGATAATTTAGTATAATATGGACAAATCTTTTTTAGACGTAAACGATCCCTACGTAAACGGGTCTCCCATTCAAGAGATGTTTATGCACTCGTTTCTACCGTTTTCCGCGACCGCTCTGAACAACGGCGACGAGATTAGAATTGCCATACAAAACAGAGATTCGTACACGCTGCCAAGCGAGAGTTACATCTATATAGAAGGGAAAATAACGAAACCCGATGATATGAAAACCGAAGTGAATATCGCGCACAACGGATTGACGAGTCTTTTTAACGAGATGAAATACGAAATAAACTCGGTGGAAATACAGAGAGTGAGAAAACCCGGGGTCAGTAGTATAATGAAAGGATACTGTTCGTATACACCGGCAGACGTGAACGTTTTGCAAAATGCGACGTGAATAATAACAAGAATTTCACAAAAGACGGATGTTTCAGCGAATGTATTCCGTTAAAACACGTTTTAGGGTTTTGCGAGGATTACAATCGTATTTTGATTAATTGCAGTCAACAATTGATATTGAATCGAACTATGGACGATTTGAGATCACTGAAATTCGTCGAAGTAGTGGGTGAATCACTCGCACTCGAATCGAATAAAACTAAAATGAAACAAGTCAAGGTGACACTAACGAAAGTTTTATGGAAAGTTCCGGTGGTAAAAGTCAGTGATCGTGAGAGATTGAAGCTCTTGAAAATTATCGATAGCAAAAAAATGATAAATTGCGCGTTTAGAAATTGGGAACTCTGTGAATACCCCAACGTTCCGCAAACAAAAAAACACTCGTGGATGGTAAAGACGTGCTCGCAGTTGGAAAAACCTAGATGTCTCATAATCGCGTTTATCGTCAAACAGACCGGTACCACGTCGGAGAGATACAGCGCCGATTACGACACGTGTTCGTTGACAAACGTCAAAGCGTATATGAATTCCGTCGAATACCCGTACGAGAACTTTAACGAGAGTTTCGAGAAAAATTTGTTCACGATGTTCTATCAAAACTACGTAGATTTTCAAAAATACTACTACGAACGTCCGAACGCTCAACCTTATCTTACCAGGGAAAAATATAACGAGTTGGGTCGGTTTATCTGTATAGACTGTTGGCGTCAGAACGATGACGTTAAAACATCTACCGTCGATCTCAGAATCGAATTTGAAGCGGAAAATAACTTTCCCGTCGATGTAGCTGCATACTGTTTGATCATTCACGATCGAGTTATTCAATACAACCCGTTCACGGGAGAAGTCAGAAAAATTTAATGTACGTTTTTTTTCTTCTCTTATTATTATATATTCAATATTAACCTGTACATATTTTGTTATAATATAATACAATGTACGCATTGTATACATATATGTATAACACATATATACATATATGTTATTATCGTAAATAAAAATAAAGTATGCAAATGTTTTTGTTCGAAAATATGATTCATCAATTTATTTATAATATATTATACGATCACCTCCTTTCTTCCACCTGATATCACTAATGATTACAATACGTTATTTACAAGTGTTTAATGATAATACAGTATTAGATTAGTGTAATACGAGAAAAAAAATATGATAAAACGATTACACCTGATAACACGAGTACCCCCACCCCGTCGATCGAAGGTACAGCGGCGCGCGTATCTTCAACACACCGTCCCGCACACCTCACCACCAATACGCTCCACCACTAATTTGCCAATTACCTTAGATTAATTGACCAATTACATTAGACTAATTGAGCAATAAAATAATATCAATTACATTAGGGCAAGGGTTAGATGTAGATGGTTCCCCAGTGTCTTCGGATGGCACAGGGGACGCCGGGGGGGCTCCCGTAGCCCGGTCCCCCTTGGTGCCGCAGAAAGGCGATGCGATGTGGAGGCCCCACGAACAAATAGTATTAGCGGGAAGACGAGGACGGCCAAGAAGACCGCGGCCGCTCCCATTGTGGAAGTTCCAACGCGCCGACAAGACGAAGCCTCTTACTCCAAGACCATGGAGGACGCCTGTAGACTGATGGAGTCTATGGAGAAAATCGTATCGGCATCAACGAACACCAGAATCGACATCAAAAAAGGGATCAGAGAGCTGGGAAAGACCTTCAGGGAGCTTCAGAAGTATTCGAGGACGCTGGGCCTATCTAGGGACCCAGACGCGCTGGAGCAACGGTTGAGAGAACAGTCCCGCAAGCAGCTGGAAACGCACGATGTAGTGAAGGAGATACGAGCGGCCCAGCAGCAGTGTTACTGCTACGACGGATCTGGGACCGCGGGAAGGAGTCAGCGTCAGCAAGCCACAGATCTGCCGACCGTCCAGGAGCTGGATGCTTCGGCACCCGACCTGGCCGCGCCGGTTTTGGCGGAGATCTGCGCAATAAATCGGAAGCTGGCCGACCAAGGAGATGTTATTAGGTCGCTAGCAGACAGGGTAGCACTCTGTTCGGCAGAGGCGTGCCCAGATGGCCAAGCAAGAGATCCAGGTAAATGGTCGGAGGTGGTGAGCAGAGGCAAAAGTACGGAAAACACCGGGAGAGACGCAACCAACAGAGCAGGACAGGTTGGACCAGCTGTACAGCAGGATGCCAGAAACCGATGCGTAGAAGGACCACAGGGCGCAGAAAATAAAGCGAAGTCGAACAAACGGTTTGCTAAACCAGAGACCAGACAACGGCCACCGGCGATCCTGGTCGAGGCGGGCACGGTGGACTTCCCGGAACTCGTTAAGAGAATCCGAGACGGAGCCAACCGTGGTGTCACCGGCGACCATATCACGAAAATGAGGTAGTCCAAGGCGGGGGGACTCCTGATAGAATTGCAGGGCGACCAGGCGGAAATTGAAAACGTTCGAGCGGAAATCTCGAGGACAGCCGGAGTTGACATCGAGGTGAGGTCCCTCCAGCAGAGAATACTGTTCGAGATTAGGGACCTGGATCAGTGGTCGGATGACGGCGAGGTGGTTAACGCGGTGGCGGCGGCCACCGGTGCCGGACCCGAGGCGTTGAAGGTGCTGAACCTCAGGACATCCTACGGAGGCACGCAAACGGCTCTTGTGCTAATTCCGGCTACGGCGAGCCACAGCGTCCTGGAGAACGGCCGTATCCGCATCGGTCTTGTCAACTGCAGAGTCAGGCAGGTCGACCAAAGGATCAGATGCTTCCGCTGCCTGGGCTACGGGCACATGACGAAGAAATGTGACGGTCCGGACAGGAGCGGGTGCTGCAGACGCTGCGGTGCTACCAACCACAAAGCGGCGAACTGCGAGGCATCGAGTGAAGCGGCGTGGGCGTTCGAAAGGGGCTTTAGAAGGAAGCAGACCAATGTCGAAAAAACCGGTGCAGAGAAGGCCACGGATGCCGGGAGGAAGATGGGAACATCTATGCAACAACCGGCAACGGTGGACCAGGGACAGAGCGAGCCCGCTGTTGCAGAGCTTAAAACTTAGTTAAGCGAATTCGATGTGGGCCGAAGGCCAAATCAGGTGGGGTTAGAGGCCCCACAGATCATGTATTATAGTATATTTGTATATATTATCTGTTATGGTGTATATTGTTTGCAATAAACGATGGCGGTACCCTCTCACCCCTGAAGTAATGCCTAACGGATGAGTACCGGGGGTGAGAGGGTGAGTATTGCCGGTGAGATAAAAAAAAAAAAAAAAAAAAAAAAAAGATGTAGATGGTTGGCGGGTGGGTGGAGGTCACTAATTGGCCAATTACATTAGACTAATTGACCAATTAGATTAAATTAATTGGCCAATTAATTAATATCTATTGCATAAGGTCAAAGGTTAGATTCAGATGGGGGGGGGGGGTGGAGGGGGAACCTATGGCTGGGAGGTGGAGGATTTCGGAGGATTTGAGGGGGACCCACAACCGGTCTATTATACCTACTTACATTTCAGTTTATTCTACTGATAAATTTTCTAATGTTAAGAAATTTAAAATTATTCAGCCGTAAACATAGTAGAATCGCTAACTGCAAAAGGGAAAAGTCTTTTTTTATTATTTTTCAGGAATGAAATTGAACTATATAACGTATGAATCACTTTCCTAAAAACTTCGAAATTTTTGTACTAAATGTAATTCAATCACCAAACAATTTTCTTAAATTTGGAAAGAAAAATTTGTTCATTTTTTTTAATTAATAAGTTTAATCGTGGACGTGTATTCTGTTTTCATATATTTTCTATAGTTCTTATAAAATTGTTCAAACATTCTATTTGTAATTACAATGTGCAATAAAAAATTTTAAATATATTACTTTTTTTTTGTACGATCTGAAATGCAATGCAGTTTTTTGTTAATATAAAGTAACAAATCTGTTTAAATGCACAGAAAATAAGTACAATTATGTTGTCTTAAACAATTTTAAATTATAGATTTCGGAAATATATTCGAATTAATTAAAATGGAACATTATTAATGAGGGCTTTTGCAATAATCTGATTTAAATGAAATTATTTCAACAAGTAGACTTTTTATGGTTCACAAGTTTAGGGCTGAGCCATTCATTTGTTATGTACAATATATATATTTTCAAATATTTTATACTTTAAACATATCTTAATAGTATTTGTCACCGAAAATATATTATGGATTTTAATTCATATAGATAAATAAAATAATTTTTATTAATAAATAATAATTTTTATTGAAGGGTTATTAACACTGCGTGTATACAATAATTTAATTCAAATGAAATAAATTCTATGATATTACTGCACTTTTACAGGCTTCAAATAGTATTAAGTATGAAAGGGATTGACTATATTTGCGAAATATTATGTGTGACTTAAATCATTTCAGATTTAACACATAAAATAACTGATGGTCACCTCTGATAACCAAGTTTGGAGAGCGCGGCTAATATTTTAATCGTCGAAGTGATAAGGTTCGGAGTGCCCCTTTGTTGGTCACACTGTACTGATAGTGTACGTGCGAGGCCGAGCGTGCGCGCTCGCCGTATGCAAAAATGGTGTTCATTTTAAAACGCTGCGCTGGTACCGGTCGTCCGCGTGTTTGTGTACGTACCAACCACTGGTTTTAAGTCGTGTGTATTGTCGTGTTGCACCACGGTCAAATTTTGTTGCGTCTTTCGACACGTCCGTTTATCGTGTGTTATTCGTGTATAAGTCGTGTATTTTATTTTGTTAACCGTATGCGTATGCCGACATTGGCAGGAACGCAGCTCGCTACGGCCGTATTCGGGGTGTCGGCGCGTCTGTCTTTTCGCGATTGCGATGCGTCCGTTTTTATTCGTTGTTGCAGCGCGTCCGCCTTTATACGTCGTAGCGACGCTCCCGTTTATTACGTGAGATGCGAATATTTTACTTGTGCTATAGCGTCTGCGGACCAGCGTTAGGTCTTTACGAGTCGTCGTACCTACGTCGTCATCCGCCTTCGGTCGTCCAAACATTCAATCATTATTTCCATTGCGGCCATATTGTTCCTGACGACGCAATTCCGCCCATGACAGACCAAAGTTCGAGTTCGAGTCGTTGATGTTTTGGTGTAGTCGTTGTCGCCCCAGGTCAGCGTATCGAGTAACGACAGCGGTCGTATTCCTGTTATTCAATTATTGTGATATGTTTTATCATTTGTTATTATTATTTTGTATTCTTACCTGTATGTGTAATGGCTAACATAGTTATTAAGCATTTATTGTTCATTATATTAAATTGTAGTACAACGAAAAGCTATACAAATACTATTGGTTTACAGTCCACTAAAATTGTTTGCGTTTATTAATTTATTAAATTACCGTTTCTACCGAAGACTTCGCCGACGAGTCTTAGTCAGCGCGAAATAATTTCACATTCTCGCCAAACAATAACTTTGACGAAATTTTTCTCTTTTTGATATGTAATATTTTGAGAACATATAGCCTTTTGGAGATTTAAACATTCTATAAATATTCATATTAATTATGGTTTGTATAGGAGAGGGTAAGTTTTATCCAGAATCTAAATTCAAATATAAAATATATTTGATTTGGCCTAATTATTAAATACTTATTAACTTTAAAATAAAATTACGCTTATTCGACTGCCATCCTTCAAAGCAGCATTAAATCTTATATTTTTCAGTGTTTTAGGTCTGATTAATACATCAAGTCACAAATATCTGAAATCTCTTTATGTAGAAATTAATATGTCAGATATAAATTACAATTATTTTACCACACGTCTATTTTAAATAATCTAGAATAGATACGTAAATTAACTGAAAGAATGCCCAATTTATATTATTTACATTAATCTAAACATTTCTGAATATTATAAGTAACTATTCATTTAATATTAAGATTTTGTTAATTATATACTAAATTTTATTAAAACGTTAATTTTATATTGCTTATTTGTCATCATGAACTCACGTCATCCTCATACATATAAGTCATACTTAATATGTTTTTTCAATATTCAATATTGTAAATACGATGTTATAGTTTGAACTTTTGATGTTTTATATTTATTATTTTAATATTTTCATTGTATTGATTGTATAGGTCCATGTAATTTTATTTCAAAATGTACACTCATATAAACAACAATTTTGGTATTTCTTTCATACATCATATAGACTCTATCTAACTCGTGTTTATTAATTGCCTCTATATCAATAGATAAATATAGAAAAATACAAAATATTTAATTTTTATTATATATATATATTTTTTTTTTGTTAAATGGTTTGTAAAGCCTCACATGATTTTAATCCAAAATATAAATTCAAATAAAAAAAAAATAAACATCAATCTTATAATAAAATATTTATTGAAATTAAAATATAATTTTACCAATTAAATAGGTATTTTTCAAGGCAGCAATTTAAAAATATTAATTTTGGAGGCTTTAAATTGGTTTAATATGAAAAATGAATACCACTTGATTTTTCTTTTTCTGGAAATCCACGTGCTAAATATTTCTATATTATAATTTATTAACTATACATTTATTCTAATTAAACTGGAATAAAACTAGATACATAAGAAGCATACATAATATTTTCTATCTAAAACACGATTAATAATGTGGGTATTCGATACCATTTACATGCTGTGTCACGGGAATAGGTCTATAAATAGATTGGTTTTTCTTGACGCAGGATGTGTGTGGGAAAGTTCTCTTTCGATGCGCTAGATAATGCCATTTAGTAATCACTATGGAACATTGAAATGTCGTTCACCGAGTGTTCGCGTACGACGTATTTGTGAAAAATAATGAATCAGTAGTGAAAGTGCAGCGTGCGTTCCAAATTTACTTCAATATCAGACGCTGGTTTTGATCAGTGCTGTTCCTGATCGGAAAACAAATATGAGATTGGTCACTACTTTTCGAACAACGGGAATAATTACAAAAAAAACCACCTGGCCCCGTACATACTGTAATAACTCCCGAAAATACGAAAAGGGTAAGAGCCGCTGATGTTCGGTGTGCAAACAAACTCGGGCTTTACAAATCAATCGTTCTTCCGTTCAACGTATGGTAAAACATGTGATGAACTTCCATCCTTATAATTTAACAATCGTTCAACAGTTAAAATTCACTGTGTCGCGTTATCGACGGTTAACCGATAATCGGTTAAGTACGCCCTCACGCTATGCGTGCGAACTTTGATTACAATTATACCCAAATCAGGTGTGAAAAATAATATGTAAAGAGAAATAATCATTGATTGAAATAACTGTTCCTTATATTGATATTTGCCAACTCGGCATAACGAAATAAATTGAATAAAACATAATATAAAGTAATGTACAAGTAACGCGATACACCTACGCGACAAAAACAAAACATAATATAATATAATGTACAAGTGACAAAATAAATTAATCCATACAAAAAATTGAGTATAAAATGAAATATATAATACCTGTTTTCTGTGGTCAACAAATTGTTCTACGAACGTCCCGGGATCTGTAATAAAAAGGGTGCACAATTTGGGAGGACGTGATCCCGACGACGTAACGATGGTTGACACACAGACAATTGAAGCTGACATAAGACGAGACACTCGCAGTGGATGCACGAAAATCCCAATTGTGGTTTCGCGACTAGAACTCTCCGCGAGCGTGAACAATGAATGACGACGAAGTCGTGAATAATGCAGTTTAAATCAAAAAAGTAAGAAAATGAACAAGAACAAGCGAAATGTAAACCGTAATACCAAAAAACGTGTTGAATGAAAATGTGACGCAAAAGCGTGTATAAATCGTATGCTGTAAAGACAGCACAGTTTATAACCTAAAAACCGTGAAAAAAAACGCAATATGAAAAAACATGAGACTGTGCAGCAGGTGACCGTGATGTAACCGAACGTATTGAAAAAGAACCGATACTGTAAAAAACAAAATGCAATTGATGAATCTGAAAAAAGGAACCGTGCAATATGAAAACCGAAAAACATGAAGAAAAACCACCATATGACTACATGAACGTACGGCAACCAAAAACGCGAGAGAGCAAGAAAAAACACATGAACAACCGCACAGGTCGGATCCGTCCAAAACACTGATTACCAACGGGCTCGGACCTGCTCGACATGAAATTGCAATGACGTATCCACTCAGTACCACCGTGCCACAAACGAAGAACACGAAAACTGAATAATCATTTGGCGGTAGGGAATCTACTAATGAATATAACGCGAATATATTGGTCAGTTTCGTGATAGAACAGTCGAGTCGTTTCGTCACGATGTTAGCGCAACGCTCGCGAACGATCGCATCGCTGCCACGAAACTAAAACCACTACACGAATATGTGAATATTATTGGCGGGCCGCGCACAGACGTTTTTCTGCCGGCCGTTGTCGTAATAAAACACACCGCAAAACTTTTAATCACGAACACACTGATTAACATCAATGTTTAGAATTTGCAGTACAGATGCTCTCGTTGTTTGAGATAAATGATGATATGTTGTTTTTTGTGAAGGTTGAAGTTAACTTTCATCTTGACGCTTTTGTAAGTAAGCATAATTACCGCAATTATGCTGCAGAAAACCCTCAAAGCGTCCAAGAGCGACTATTGCATAGCCCCAAAGTGACTGTTTGGTGTGCAACACCAAAGAAACTAATGATCGGTCCTCAATTTTTAAGGAACAATGACACACAACAGGGACTGTTAATAGTGCTCGTTACATTGACATTCTTAACAATTTCTTAAAACCGAGTTGCGCAAAAGAAGACGAACTATCAGTCCGTTACTTGTTTGGTTCAGCAAGATGTAGCACCTCCTTACACTGCCATCGCTACAATGAACGTCGTACGTGAGATGTTTCCCGGTTGCTTTATTTTACGTTTTGGAGATACGCATTGGCCTTGTAGGTTACCTGACTTGATGGTGTGTGACTTTCTTTTGGGAATATCTTAATTCACGTATTTATTAAACAAATCCTCGTACATTAGATGAACATAAGAATACAATAATAACTGAAATTTCATTAATATACGAAAGTTTACTTGGACGCATTCACTCAATTTTTTTGAACCCACGTTCTTTGTGTTAAGAACGTGATGGGAGTCATATGTTCGATGTTATTTATAAAATTTAAAATGGCACTTATTTAATAAAATATAACATATTAATAAATAATTGTACGTCTAAAATATCCTGAGTTATATCTAATTGTTTTTGTCCCAATTCCCGTGACGGTGATTAAATTAATTTACTTGGCATTTAACTTATTCCAATGGTATTTTGTTTAAATGTAGGTACACTATTTATTCTTATCTTTTTATGTGGGGCCCAAAACTTTTGCTTTTGCAATGCGCATGATGATAATTTTAATATAATTTGTCTATTATTCATTTTGTAAATATTTTATGATAATCTAACCATTAGGAATATTTAACACACTCTATATATTTTTTTGATACTATGGTTTGTATAGCAGCTGGTAAGTTTCATTCAAAATTTGAATTCAAATTTAATACCATTTGGATTAAAATTAGTTTTTAAATATTTAATATTTAAAAAATATAATTTCACTAATTAATTCGACATTTCCTCATTAACAATTCAAATTTTAAGTCATATATTAAATATATTATTAATGTAGTTAATATATTAAATCACAAATTTCCTGGAAAATGTTATTATTTAATTTCTTAGAATATCATTCATACTGTTGGGAACAGAATTCAAACTTAAAAATACGCGCGCACGCGCCTTTAACTACCATTCCATTGCCACCTTTGAACCCACGTGATTATCGTGGTCATCGCGATATGTCGTCGCCGCCTGAGCATTGGATGTAGTGGGAGCCGCCGTCACGAAGTTTTTTTTTCGCTTCGTCTCGCGCGCCGCCGTCATCGTATGTGGTTGTCTGCCTCATCTCGTCTTTTTTTTCTCACACGAAAAAAGAGTACATTTACCTTTTTTTTCGGCTCTTGCCATAATCTTTTTTTTGTCTTTGCGTCGGTCCGACCACTCGCGTTTCGCACCGTCGCCGACCGACCAGACCACGCTTAATCGCGGTAGTCACGTCGCCCGCGAATTATAATCGGCCGCGTCTACACACGCCGTTTTCGCAATCGTCACCGTCGTCGTGTTTCCAGCCTTGCAGCCTCCACATTCAGTCGTCAGGTCTAATCAGGTCGTATCCTGTCATATTATTACCGAATATTATCAATCGATTTACAAAATTATGTTCCGTTAAATATATTAACGCTCAATATATTATATACTTTGTTATACAAATTACTATATGTTTTTTTTTTGATTCATAATACGTTTGTGTAAATTCTATTATTTCTATCTTTTACGCCTGTTAGTTTTTCTATACAGTCCACTCAAACGGTTTTTATGTGCAACCGCATGCCGCACACATACAATTTTACCGATAATTTCCGATATCACTTTAAATTGTATTTTTATACATACCAGGTACGCCCGCAGAGATGTAAATCACTAGGTGCAAAATATTTTTAGTGCCAATATAAGCTGTGGGGGCTACAAATTAAAGTAAATAGTAATAATTATTAAGTAATAGTACTAACTAGTAGTAAAAGTAAGAATAAATACTTATTGTTTATTGCCTATATAAATGTATCTAGAAAACTTACGTTCCTATATTGTTCCTGTGTCTTTATTTTTTTGTTAAAGAAACTTGTTATTTTTAATAAATTTCGTTTATTAGACATATTTTCAAAAGTCAAAACCTAGGCATCGAAAGTCGTAACTCGTAATAATAAAATAATACCACAATATTACATTTCACGTTTATTTAAAGTGATAATGTGATGTCAACATGAGTAAAATTAAAACACAAATTTACAATAATAGTTATAAAATCATAATAATTCATACAGTATGTCAGTATACACAAATGCCAATATATATGAGTTGCTCACATTCGCGTTTATTCTGTCGTCGCGTACAGTCGTGTTTTGTGCTGCTTTTCGTTGATAATTTATTAATTAATAATTTTTCAATAATTGTTTTCGTATAATTAGTGGTATTAGTGTCTTTATCTGTGTCGTCGTCTTCGGGCGGCGCTTCTCGCGCTGGCCAGAACCCTGCACCAAATAAAGCTAAATCTGCCTTGAATAAAAATCTCGGACACAGCTCCGAATGGACTACGATAACTAATAGACGTAAGTCAAACAATAATCCTAATAGTCCAATTTCACCTGGTTTTCAACAAATTATAGAAAATCCGCCGTCTTTAAATACAACAAGCGATGCTTTTAATTATAATGAGCTCTTATCTCCGCCCGATAACACGGCTGCATCTATGGTTATCGACAATACGGCTGTCGATAATTCCATTAATGAACCCGACACCGGTCCTATGCTATCATTAGATAATACTACGTCACCTGTATCTTCAAATATAATAACTGCTACTATTCCAAACAATAGTAATAATACATTATTACGAACTTTTTCCTCACACTATAATGGTCCCATTATTATACTTGCTGAATGCATTGATAAAAACAAAAATGTAGGAAATTGGCACCCAATAAGTGCTTCAAAATTTTTTTCCAACAATTTTACTGGTATTGTCAACATCAAACCGGCTGGTTCCAAAAAAATCAAAATCATGTTCGACTCCATTGCTAATGGCAACCATTGTTTAACCTCTGAAATTTTAAAAGAACATGGCTTTTCAGTAAATATTCCATCTACTCTTATTTACTCGTATGGTGTGATAAAATTGGATAATTCCGTTCAAGAAGCCGATTTTTGGGATGGTCTCCAGACCCCTGTTCCAGTAGAAACATTTAAACGTATTTCAATTAAAAAAGATGGTAATATCATTGAAACTCGCACCGTTGAACTGAAATTTTTAGCTAACAAAATACCTAACCGCATCTCGTTGTTCAACATGATATTTGATGTTAAGCCAAGTATTCGATCACCTGTTCAATGTAATCGTTGCCTACGTTTTGGACACACACAAAAATATTGTCGTAGTGTTTCAATATGTTGTCATTGTGGAGAAGCAAATCATACTTTCGACACCTGCCCGTCTATTCATACAACCAATCCTACGTGTCTCTTCTGCAAATCACCACATCTGGCTACAGATCGTAGTTGCCGGGAATGGGTTGCTCAGAAGGAAATCAAAAAAATCATGGCGTTCGAAAATATTTCCTATCAAGAAGCTCTAGTTTTTAAAAAAAAATAATTATTATACTTCCGCTAATAAATATTCTGATATTGTCAATAGTCAGCCTCCAATTTCTGAAATTATAAAATCCAACACATCTTCCCATGTTGAGAATTTCTCAAGCTTAAACGATAACCATCACTTTTTTAATTCTGGTAATGCTAAACATAGATATCGTCCTTTGCCTAAAAAAAAGAAATTTTCCTTACCTACTGAACCATCATACTCCCTCCCAAATGGATGCCTACTAAATCAATCTCTTGACCTAGTTCCTATTCCAGATAATAACATAAACAATTTCTCTTGGGTCCAAACATTATCTCTTAAATTATCCGAATCCTTAATTAATGCACCTTCTTTACTTTCTCCTTATTCCTCCTCTTCTCTGCAATCTCTAATTGAATCTTCCCTACATTCTCTTCTTGCTATTCCAAATTTTACACTATCCAGTTAAACACCGCAACTTAAATTACCCTCTAACCACCTGTTTCTAAATCCAAGCATGCCATTTTCCCCTAAAAATAGTAACAATAGTGGTAGTGGTAATAGTAATGTTAATGGTAACGATAGTTATAGAAATGGTAATAATGGTAATTACAACATAAATATTTTGCAATGGAACGTTAGAAGTCTTCCAGCTCGCCTACCCTCCCTACAGCACTTACTCAACGAATTAAAATGTTCAATTGCACTTCTATCCGAAACATGGCTCTTACCTTCAAGACATCTTAATATTCCACAGTTTAGAATCTATAGATCTGATCGTCTAGATGGTTATGGTGGTGCAGCTATAGTTATACACAACTCTTTAAAATCCAGACCTATTCCTATCGATTTCGCTACAAAAAATAATTTTATGTTTCATAAAATTGACATCATTGGAATCGAAGTTTTTAAATCCGATAATACTCCTCCTTTAAGATTATGGTCCTGCTATATCCCTAGCAATATTTACATTTCTTCCAACCTTTGGCTCACTTTGTTTAATCTAATTTCCCACAATTCCCTACTTTGCGGTGATTTTAATTCCTTTCATCCTGCTTGGGGTTCAAACTCGGCCTCTCACCGTGGAAACGTGATCTACGATATAATTAATTCTCTAGGCCATTGCATTTTAAATGATGGTAGTCCAACCCATGTTGGGCGTCTAAACTCAGCTGATTCAGCCATTGATTTATCTTTCTGTTCGCCAAATCTCTTCTGGAATTTATCTTGGCAAACTCTCAGTGAACCTTATGGCAGTGATTATATTCCTATCCTCATCACAGCTAATATCAATCGTCTTATCCATTCCACTTCACCTAGTTCCCATGTTGGTTCCACCCAAATCAATCCTATTTCTTTTAACTATAATAAAGCTGATTGGAGTTCTTTCGCTCTTCAAATACATAATTCTATATCCTCCCTATCCTATGATCAATCTGTAACAAATTGTTATACTACCTTCATTAATGTTATTAGTAATGCTGCCAAAAATACAATTCCTATTAAAAAACGTAGTGTTAAAACGTATATAACATCTCCTCCGTGGTGGAATTCTTCCTGTACCGATGCTGTTAAAAATAGATCTTCACTATTTAAAGCTTTCCGGCGATCAGGTTCCATATCTGATTTCTTAAAATATCGAAACGCATGTGCTCTTACTACTCGCTTACTTAAAAATGAAAAAAGAAATTCGTGGAAAAAATTTTGTTCAAACCTTAATCCATCTTATTCTATCCAACATCTCTGGTCCACAGCCAAGCGCTTTAAAAGTTGTGTCAATCCTTCTCCGCGTCCATCTAATGATGACTGGTTTGACAATTTCTGCTCTAAAGTTGCTCCGTGCTACGTTCCTTCTGAATCTGAATCTTGCCCTCCTTACTTTTCTCAGTCTTCATTTCCACACGTACTTACTAACCCCTTTAATATGACTGAATTAAATTTTGCTATTTCCTCGCGTAAGTCACTAGCCTCGGGTCTTGACAACATTTCACCTGTCATGTTGAAACATCTTCCCTCAAACACTCTTGATTATCTTCTCACTATCCTGAACAATATTCTGCAGTCTCAACAATTTCCCTCAACTTGGAACTGTTATAGAGTCATCCCTATTCCCAAATCGAATTCTAGTACTTGTTTCCGACCTATTGCTTTATCATCGTCACTATGTAAACTATTCGAACACATACTCAAATCTAGACTCGACTGGTGGCTCGAAAAAAACTCCATTCTACCGCCTAACCTTTTTGCTTTTAGAAAAGGTAGGGGCACGTTAGATTGCCTTTCAACTTTAATCAGTAAAATCTATCACTCCTTCAATAATAAAGAATTTTTTTGTTGCCACTTTTATTGATATCCGTGGTGCCTTTGATTCAGTCCATATTCCTACCCTCATTTCCCACCTCCTCTCTTTGAATATTCCCTCCAAATTTTGCAACATAATACTTTCCCTTTTTTCTAAAAGAAAACTCTCTTTTTCTTCTCCTTTTGACTCATTTAACACGCGATCTACATTTACCGGACTACCACAGGGGAGTTGTCTTAGCCCTATACATTTTAATATATATATGAGTATTATTGAAAGACATCTCTCGGTTTTTGGTCACCAAAGTCTCATTTATGCTGATGATATAGTTATTTTCTCTTCGAACAATTCCCTTGACCTCGCTATTGAACACATAAACTCTGCGCTTAGTGATCTAAAAGATATTCTTGTCAAAGTATCATTCGATTTAGCCCCAGATAAATGTAAATCTGTTATTTTCACCCGCCGTAGATATTTAAATCACCCCAATATATTATTCGATAACAATGTTATCCCTTTTGTTTCTAACACCTGTTATCTAGGAATTATTCTTGACTCTAAACTCCGTTGGTTACCACAGATAAATTCACTGACTTCATTCATTTCCCAGTGGTCCAACTTCCTCAGGACTGTGACAGGTACCTGGTGGGGTTCACATCCATCAAGTTTACTGTCAATTTATCTTTCTATTATACGCTCTAAACTCGATTACGGTTGCTTCTTCTTCGGTTCAGCTTCTATTTCCAATTGGAAAAAAACTAATAAGCTTCAAATCTCATGCCTTAAAATAATCATGGGATATGTAAGATCTAGCCCTTCTCCCGCAATCGAAGTTGAAACTATCTGCCCTCCTCTCAATATCAGATGCAGATGGCTCGCTGGTAAATTTCTTCTGAAGTCTCTATCTTATTCCAATCATCTAATCTTTGATATATATTACTCGTTGTTTCTCAATTGGCGTTACGTACCGAAATCTATGCCTATCCTTGCACGTACAGCTAATTCTATTTCCCTCTTTCCCCAATTCATTTTAAATTCATCCAAACTCCCATTTTATGATCAATCGTATGACTCTCTTCTTAATACTCCTCTTATTCATATAGACAATACTTTCTTGAATCTATCTTCCAATGATCTGAAGTCAATGTCACATTACATAGTGAATAAACTTTTTCTTGAATTTCTTAATGTAAATTTTTCAAATTTCATCGTTGTTTATACTGATGGCTCTGTTTCACCTCTTTCTGCTGGTTATTCTATCTATATTCCTTCTCTGCATGTTTCGCTCTCCAACAACTTACCTCCCTCGTCTTCTTCCTTCACCGCCGAATGCTATGCCATTATTGAAGCTCTACTGTTAATATCTAATTTTCCTCCAAACAAATTTTTAGTAGCATCTGATTCCATGTCATGTCTTCAATCCATAACATCTAATCCCTTTAATTCCCATTTATCCCCACTAATTCTTCGGATCAAAACCATCATTTTCAATCTCTATCAATTAAATTACACGATTCATTTTTTATGGGTACCTAGTCATATTGGTATACATGGAAATGAGGTTGCAGACTACTTGGCCAAAACTTCATCCAATCGTATATGTCCCTCCGTTACTCAAATTCCCTCAACAGACTTCATTCCCATCCTACGGCGCCACGTAATAGATTTTTGGTCTACATACTGGATCAACTTACCTCCGGATTTTGCCTCTAGGTTCAAAAATATTGTTCCTAGAGTCCTTAATAAAACTTGGTTCAATAATTTAAATTTATCTAGATCTATAATAGTTCAATTTAATCGCTTGCGTACTGGACATTCATTACTACCCGCTCATGCATACAAACTAAATTTAAACGATTCTCCATTCTGTACTCTACACCAAAACGAAAGCATCTGTGATTTATCTCATATTTTATTTGATTGTCCTTCCCTAGCCTCCCAACGCTTATCTTTATTTAACACTTTAAATTCACTCAACATTTCTATCGATCTCCCCTCTATTCTTAATTCTAAATCTGTGCACATAATTAAATTAATCGTCTCTTTTATTTTGGAAGCTGGCTTTATTATATAATAATTTTGAATGCTTGTCTTTATTATTATTTTTATTATTATTATTATTATTTTTTTTTTTTTTGCTACTTTAGTTGATTATTTATTATCTATTTAGCTTTGTTTCGTTATTGTTTTTTATAATCTGTACATGCATCGCATATATATAGTTTTATAAGCGTTGAGCTAAATAGTTTTTACTAGAAGCTAATAAAAATATAAAAAAAAAAAAAAAAATGAGTTGCTCGAACATACCCAAAATAAATAATAGTGTACCACAAAATAGATGTCAGATAACGAAATTAATAATAATATCATTAGTGACCAAAATAAATGTATTAATAGACGCGTGGTTAGACGGGACTGTACCCAGTACTAAAGTGCGACAGACGACGGTTTTTCAGAATAGCCAGAATAGGTGTTTAATATTTTTACTGTATTAGGAATAATCATGGGCATAAATTATAAATTAACAGAGAAGGAATTTTTTATATTTTATCACTTATTTGAAAAATCCAAATTATGAAAATTCTCAAGTGGTGCATTTGCACCACCTGGCCCCCCCTCCGGGTGTGCCTGATACATACATAAGATATTGTATGTATAAAAATATATTACATGTTTAATTTATTTCGACAACGGCATATCAAATGATATCGTAATAAGCTGGCAGTACAAAGCATTAAGTATATTAATTTTTTTTCTAATATTGTGAATTGATTTAGCCAATATTTTAATTGAAATTATACGGTTTATTCTTATATAGTTAGAATAAATATTACTATATATATAAATTATTTCTTAAACACCAGACGTTCTCATGTGATGTATGGTTCATAGTGAAAAAAATGTCAAGTTTATTCGTCAGATATGACAATTCTATTTTCGTACATTTTTCAAAAGATTTTATATTTTTGTGTAAAATTAAAAGTTTTGTAATAATTCTTTATAATCTGCTATATAAAAATAGAAATATATATTTTTTTTATTGCAAATTATTAGTAATCTAAGAATACGGTTTGTACAATTACATTGGCATTTCCCCACATCTAATGAAATTGAATTTTTTCAATGATATTTTTGTTTATATACGTATACAAAAATACCATACAGTAACTATAAATTCTTATTTTGGATTTTGTTTATGGAATATTTAGCTGCGGGTATGTATAATCAAAAATTCAAATTTATATGAAAAGAATTTGAAATATATCTCAAATAATTTACTAAATATGTTTAATATAATTTAATTGTTTATTAAACATAAATAATTAAATGATTAATAAAAAATTAATTCGACAGTTTCCAATAAGGCACTTTTGAAATATACAAAATTCATTGCACTGAAATGTAATGCTAATAAACAAAAATAATATCATTAAATATCATGTATATCATTCAATGCAATCTACTAATATTTATTTAAAGAATTATAAATGTATTATTTATTCGTCAGTTGTTATAACACAATGATCGTAATTTAGTTTCAATATACTTTTTAAAAGATTTATTAATTTTTTAATATTCAATATTGTATCACTTTCTTATCATCTGTTATATTGACTGAAAATGTAATTACACTTTCTATCTCAATGGATAAAAAACTAGGTGGTAAGTTCATTTTTAAATTACAAAAATTACTTTTAAAAGATCATATTACAAAACCTCCGTATTATTTATTTTTATAATATATTATTTTATCGCTTTCGTGATAAACATTTAAAAAAAGATATTATTATGTTTAATTGGTGAATTTATTAATTGTTTCATTGTTCAAATATATTTGTTATTCATAAAAATATTCTAACCTTTTGCAATATTCAGTGCAACGGTTTTTGCGCGCGCTAAGTAAAAAAAAATAAAACGCGGTTGGGAGGGAGAGTGTATATTATCTCGAACAACAATTTTCCCATATATATTCATGTAAAACGGCTCATATTTTTTGCTCACGCTTAACTAATACTATTGAATCAATTGACTTCTAGTTAATGTCAAAATATTACAAATGTTACTGGGAAGCCCCTTTTTCTAATTTCATGCCAATCGGTTTAATAGAATAAAAGTTATAGGCTTTTATGTTCATAATTTTTACCAAAAAAAGTTAGCGTTATGCTTCAGTCCCCCACTCTACTTTCTTTCATTCATGATACAATTTAATATTATAATAGATTGGAGTAAACTCGGAGACCGAGTGCCGAGCGCCGCGCTTCTCGTACAGTTATTAAACAATTGTCGTTATTGATTGTTGTCACATTATTACTTAGCGCACGCGACGACCGTTTGTTAAAAAACACTGTTAACAACACGACTGTTTGTTTTAAACCTCGACCGCGTGGTTTTATATATATACTTAAAAAACAACAATAGTAAACCTAAACAATACTTATTCATACGGTTACAAATTTGGAAAATCATAATGAAAAAATTAACTTATCATACACAGTTTGCCTATATCATTATTAACAATTGATAACAATTGATTGAATTAACAATCACATCTTATATCCCGAAAAATAATAAAGTTGTTATATAACTATCCATTCTGCACAATGATGCTTCTATCGATCAGGACATAGGATATCTATAAAAATCAAACATGATTACATTTTACAACCAATCCAAATATGGCGTTGATAGATTATATCTAATTTATAGTCAATATGACGTATCAAGGAATCCTCGTCGTTGGCCGCTTACTATATTTTTTAGCCTAATCACTATGTCATTTATAAATGTTAATAATATGTATAATTTTGACAATACCGACAAAAAATTAAAAAGATCAAAATTTTTTGGAAACATTGGCTTTACAGCTAATGAAACCGAATATTGAAAAGCGTAATAAAAATGTAAAATTACCAAAACACACAAGGAGTCGTGGTATGCAAATATTAGTCCTCGTTGATGATGAACCTCGTGTGTCTAAACGTCTAAAGGGAATTTGTCGATGTTATTTGTTTGGACGAGTAAAAAATATAAGTACGAGGGAATCATGTCAACAGTGTTTCAAATGGGTGGGTCCGGATCATTTGAAATATATTTGCATTAAGTGTAGTGATCAAAACCAGATTGAAGAATTAAATTAAAATTAATCAACTCAAATATTTTTTTTTATGATTTAAAGATATAAATTGTAAAAATATAAAGTACTTGTTATTTTAATTTTTTTTTGTAATTTTTAATATTGAGCGTTTAGGTATACGCAAAATACTTAATTATTAATATGTTTGCAGAATAATATTACACAAATTTAATATTATTAAAATTTAAAAAACATATTGTAAATAAATTATTATTATTTCACTTTTAAGTGTAAATTGATATTCTAAAGTAAAAAATAAAAATATAATTTTACTCTTTATTTCAATAAATGTGTCAATATGTACTTAGTGTATGACTGTAATTAAAATTGTTTTAAATGATTTAAACCCATTAATACAATTTTTTTTAAAAAATGGATTAATACTCCAATCCACGCGACTACCAGCGACCTATTATAGCACGGAACTTATGTAGGGTTAAATCATTATTGTTATAATATATTTGAGTATCAGTAGTGTTTCAAATTATCACAGTATAGCGATTTTTTCTAGGAAGTAATAGGCACATTTAACTCTTTTTGTATGTCTTGGGTCCTCATGAGTCGGTGTTGAGCTTTGGTCGATGAAACGTTATATTATTTTGCGTAGGTCAAAAGGCAAATTTTTAGAATTAAGCCGTTGTAACAAAAATTGTCTACGTAACTCTTGCCAAAGAGATTTTAAATGTTGAAGTCTACTTATAGTTATATCAGTGGTGGCTTTATAAATAATTTGGCTATTTATACCGGCTATATTCATAGGAGAAAAGAATACAGTTAAAGGCCACCGGTAACTTATTCTTGCTACAGAATATTCAGCTTGCAGCTCATCTACTTCATCGACACCTCCTTTGGTAAAGTTACAAAACGTAATTACTTCGGAATTACGTTGTTGTCCGGTCTCTACATCAATATCTTCTTGGTTATGCATGGTTGCCCACATAAGTACATTTTTTCTTTTTTAGTATAATATGTGATACTAGCAAACACTCCTAACAATAGCAAAATTTATTATTATTTACTACTCGTTGCTTTGTATCTAAAAACTGTAGAGGTGTTTACTCTTTTATTTTTTCTAATCGTTTCAACCATAAATATTTTATGAATTTTTAGAATCTGTTGCACTATTATCTTGGTTATCTGGGCCACTTGGTTGTTTCACCACATAAACCTCCATACTTGCTGTATAAAATAATGGAGAATCTACGAGTGAAAATACTTATATGCCATATCTGTTGGGAATATATTGGCGAAAATTACATCTTCCGCTGCAACCTTCTAGTATCTCGTCAATATTACGGACAGTATAATTTAGTTCACAACGATCAACAAATTCATCAAAGATAGATCAAATAGGTGCTAGTTTACCAAATTTTATCCTTTCACTACGAGCATTTGTATTATCGAACTCTAATGCTCGTAATAATAAATAAAAACGCGTTTCAGAGATAACACCTCTAAAAAAATTGATGAGAAGCCATCATTTGACCAAAGGTCGAATAAATTCAGGTGATTACTTCTCATCAAACCAGCTATGCACAAAAGACCGAACATTGCTCAAATTTCTTCTACACTTGTATCCAAACATCACGTCCTCATTCATAATTTAATCTCAATTTTGCCAAATAAATGTTAGTACACGTAACAATTTCTTAAATAGCGTTGCCACGAAAGAAATGTGACCAACATTCTACAATTGTTTTTACATTTCGCGCATTGGGATTCGCTCCCGGTAAGTGAGTATTTATATTATGCTAGGCAGTAAAACATTGCGTGGAAGTGGATACCATTATTAGGAGAAGGTAAACCAATAGCAAAAATGGCATCAGGCCGTTTACAAAGATGGGCATTTTTCCTTTCTGGTTTCAATTCCAAAATTTAGTATGTAATAAGAGCAGACAATATTATACCAGATAGTTTATCTAGTTTAAATAATATAATACGTGAAAGTAAAATAGATAACAATAGTAACATAGATGTGATAACTAGGATAATGGAAATTTACCTTTTAATTTTATTCAAATTAAATCAGAGAGTATCAAGAATAAATTATTACAAAGATAATGAAAAATTAAAAAAATATTTGGACCGAGGAAACATCTATTGTATTAAAACCTTTTTTCAATCGTTAAATGGAGCTCAGTATTGAGTTCATATATTGATATACGGATACATATCAGTTACATCTCAAAAGTTAACTTAATTATTGTCAAAAGAACTGCATAGTTCACACCTTAGCATAGTTGCGATGAAATCTATTGCCCGTCCTTTATTTTGATGACCGTCATTAGATTTTGACATTGAACAGTTGGTTAAGAATCGTAAGATAAGTTTACAGAAGAGACCAAAACTACAAAACTGTATTTTAACTAAATCATCATATGATTTTGAAGAATAGGCATTGATTATGCAAGTCCTATTAATAAAAATATAGTATAGCTAATAGTAGTTTTCATTGATTCTTATAGCAATGGCCTGATTATTTTGATGTTTCTAATTCTAACTCATTTAACACATTACAAATGCTGAAAAAAATTCTTTCTAGATTTAGTCTCTCAGACACTATCGTTTTGACAATGGTATTAATTTTACATCTTATAAGTTTTATAAAATATAAGGCATCAAACATTTAACAATTCCTCCATCCTCCATTTCACCTTGTAAGTAACGAAACAGCAGAAAACTGTATTAAATCATTTTAATTAGGATTAAATAAAGCTATACAAAGTGATAAAAACATTTCTATTTATTCCACTATACACAAATATTTATTCTGCTACAGCAACAGTGCGCATTGCACAACAGGATCCACACCTTCTGAATTATTGTTCAAGAGACATATAGGAAATATATACGATCGTATTAAAAACATAGATAGGAGTAATAAATCAATCATTAGAGAAATTAGGAACTACAAAGGTAAATTACATAATAAAACATTTGATATTCGAGAATGCTTTATGTAAGACATTATAGCAGACCTGATAAGAAAGGATAGAGTGCTTATGTAATAGATGAAAAAGTAGAAAATTCTATTTATATTTGTAAAAATAAAAACTGCAATAATACTTTAAGCAACACATAGATCAAATTATTACAAGGCATTTTTATGATGAGATTGGTTTAAATAAGGATATAACCATGTATGGAAACAAAAATAAAGGGTATGATACAAGAGAAATAACAAAATCACTAAAAAATTAGCGTGTTAGGTTCGATGAAAATATCTCTAGTAAAAAATTTCTTGTGAACACAGACATTGAAATTATGAAACAAAATAATATACCTGATAGAAAAAATATTATACCCACTAAGTTTAAGAATTATACAAATTAATTATTTATTATATTATGTTATACTAAATAATTAATACTATGTTTTATTTAAATTTTAATTTTTGCATGTTGTTAATTTATGTTATTAACTACTTCTTACTTTGTAAACAAATTTAATTTCTTCTATGTCAATGTAATATTTACACAAATAGTATTGTATATTATACTTGTATTGTTAATTATAAAATTAGTGCAAATTTTAGTGTAGTGTTTGCAACACTATATTATCATGACATAAGATTTATTTTACACTGTCCAACCGAATTTGTTTTTTAGTTCTGATGTACAATGTCGTGTCGTTTTATTCTTTCTTCTGTTATAAAAATTATGCGCATGCCCGTATTAGTCATTAATAAAAACAATAATATAAATCGTACTTCATTATTCTACTTAACTATCATATGAAACATTACACTTGTGGCGTGGACTGATTAACGCAATAATTAAATTCAAATGATACCGTCTTACAAGATAGGGTAAAACCCTAATTATTATATAACAAAACCACTTAATATATTAAAAAAATCATAAACACTATACTATAATTATATATTTCTACTTATTATTATTCATGATATGGATTATTTAGATGAACGTATGTATAAATAAGAAATTTAAAATTTAATAAAAAACAATTTTAAATATTAAAAAAAATATCTAAAAAAAATTGTTTTTTAGTCATTTACACATATCAATTTTATTTGACTACACATTCATTTTAATTAAACAAGACCAAGTTCATTGAATACCACATATACAAATATATATATATATATTAGCTAAATTATGTAAATAAGCAATGAGAGCTTTTGCAATATTCTGATATAAATAAAAATTAATCCACTTATTAAACTAATTCTTTAATTTATTCCAATGTTATTCGCCTAAGAATCATAACCTATATTTATTATTTATCATTTCTTAATCTCAATAATTTATGTTCATGTATACCTGATGAATAATTTAATGTTTTTCACTATATACACAAAGATGCAAAAATGTCGTACCAACATAAGTGTTTGGAACTTTTAATACATAATATGTATATATAATCGTAAATACAGAACAATAACTCTGTCACTCTTATTTTAATTTCACATATTATGTCATTCACACGTGTTTCCTAAATTTAATTTTAATATTCTTTGTAAATCAATTATCAATTAGATATAAAAATGTATTAATAAACGAAGATGATAATTGTTATATCTACACGGGCAAAATTAAAATCTTTTTAAATAATATTTTTAATAATTTTTTTTGCACATTTATGTAAAAAAAATTTTAAAAAAAATCAAAATTCAAAGTTCAATCAAAATGTTTAATGCATATCTTTTTATTGGGTATAACAATTTGTTGTATTTATGTAAAAAAATTAAAAAAAAAAATTTTAATGATTTATAAAGTAAACATTCATATAAATATTTTTATACATTATACGAGGTTAGGTTAGGTTAGGTTACGTGTTCACTTCCAATAGCGATGGAGGTAAGGTTCGTGCAAACTAACCTCAAATATTGCAGCGAAGCTCAGGATCTGTTCTGGGACTTTGTTGGGCGGGAGGACATCTCGGTCGCCCTCGTCAGCGAACCGTATGACGCCAATCGATCCGGTTGGCTCATCGATTCGTCTGGCGGGGCGGCTCTGGGTGTCCTCTCCCGTGGTCTCTCTCTCGGAGATCCGGAGATAGGCGACGGGTACGTGGCAGCGACTGTGGGCGGCCCCTTGCGCGTCTACAGTTGCTACGCGCCCCCTCGTCTGTCACCAACTGAGTTCGGACGGCTCCTGAGCTGCCTCGAGGTAAGTGCGGCGGTCTTCCGGGGTACCGGAGTGGGGCTTGTTGTTGCAGGCGACTTCAACGCCCACTCCGCTGCCTGTGGAGACCGACGCACGGACCGAAAGGGCTCTGATCTCTGCGCGTTGGCCGAGGCTCTTGGCCTCGTCGTAGTCAACAGCGGGTCGGTGCCAACGTACTTCGGGAGAGGAAGGGGGTCGGTAGTCGATGTCACGTTAGCCTCCGAGGCCGCCTTCGGGGGTGGACCGAACGCACGGATATCGAGAATTTCAGTGATCACCACCACGTGACCTTCTCGTACCGTGTCAAACGCCGCCAAACACCATCGGGCATTGCTGCCAGAGAGCCCTGCGCGAGTCGTGTTCATCCGGGCTGGAGAACAGACCGAATGGATTCCGATCTGCTAGCGGCCGCGGTGGTCGTGTCTGGGTGGGTGGGGGCGTCGTCGTCCCCGGGAAGCCTTCCTCCTGTCGATAGCGCGGAGTTCGGGGTGGAGCGACTCGTTTCACAAGTGACCGGGGCTTGCGACATAGCCCTCCCTCGGAGAAATAAACACCCCCGTGGGAGAAAACTGGTCAACTGGTGGAACGAGGAAATCGCTTCAGCCCGGGCGGTCTGCGTGCGTCGTAGGAGGGAGGTCACTAGACTCCGTGCTCGTGACGTTGCGGCCGAAAGTGAATTCCGGTCGGCTAGGAAAGAGCTGAAGCACCGCATTCGCACTGCGAAAGCGAAATGTTGGATGGATTTGATCCGTAGCGTGGACGACGACCCTTGGGGAAAGCCGTACAGGGTCGTTCTAAAAAAACTCCGCGGGCCAGCCGCGACGGCGTCGATGGAGCCGCGTTTCGTACGCGACGTCACCGCCGTCTTGTTCCCGAGCCGACCTCCCCGAGCGTCAGTGACGGAGAGGCGCCCGTCCGCGTTGTCGAGGAGAGACCGGTCGCGCCGGAGGTCTCCCTTGCAGAGGTCTCAGCGGCAGTCAATCGGTTCAGGTCGCGGGACAGGGATCCGGGTCCGGACGGTATACAGAGCCGGGTCTGGGGTGTTATTCACGCGACTTGGCCGACGATGCTGCTGGGCGCGTTTAACGCCTGCTTCAGGAGTGGAACTTTCCCCGGGCGCTGGAAGCGAGCTCGCCTCTCGATTCTCAGCAAACCGGGAAAGCCAGAGGGGGTGCCGACTTCGTATCGGCCGTTGTGTCTTCTCGACGACGTGGGGAAAATCCTGGAGTCGCTGCTGGTGAGTCGGATGGAGGCTCATATCGGCCGTAGTTACCGGGCCGTGAAGACCATCGAGGAAGCCACCGTTCGGATTAAATGGACAGCTATTAGCGTTTCTGTATATATTTTTACGCGGTCCCTTTCGCCAGTGGCGTTTGTTTGTTATTATTAATCGCGCGGTCACTTGCGATAGGGCCAAGTATGTTTATATTTGTATATATTTTGTAAAGGTGTTGTAAAGGTTAGTGCGGGGGATTGTCCTGTAATTAGCCTACAGTGTTTATTGTATATATTTTTTATTAAATCAACGATGGGTGACCAGGAGGAAGTAATGCGCAAGCGGTTCCCTCCCGGTAATCGATTCAACCCAAAAAATAAAAAAAAAAAAAAGGTTACGTATAATTAATTTAGGAGAGGAAAAGTTGAATCAAAATTTGTAATGTATACCTATTTCTTGGGTATGGCATGTTTAAGGCAATAAAATGACTATTTAAAGTCTCGAATCTTACTTGATATGTTGAAACCCTATTAAATGCATTGCAAAAATATTTAGTGTATTACACAACCCATATAAAACATAGTATTAAATATTTCTATACAATACTCATCTTTATATGGACTATATAGAAGCAAGTATGTATTTTCCAAAAATTAAAAATTTTGTAAAAAAAATTATTGAAATATATAACATAAAAAAAACATTAAAAATTTTTTTGTTTAGTAATTTACACATATTACTTTTATTAGACAACACATTCATATTAAATAAATTTAAATTTAATCATTGAATACCATAAAAATAAAATATATATAAATGATATATATATAATATATATATAAATATCAAATTATATTTATATTTATAAATATTTGTATCATAATAGAAATAAATAATAGGACCTATTGCAATATTGAGATTTAAATAAAATTAGTTCTATATTTTATTGCTATATTATTGTTCAAAGAGCTATAATATTCATTTATTAATTATTATTAGTTAATCTAAATAATATGAGTTTGTGCATACATTATGAATAATTTAATGTAATTCATAAAACATACATGTAGATATGTCGTAGCCACCTAATTCTTTTGAATTTTACATAATAATAATAATAATAATAATAATAATAATAATAATAATAATAATAATAATAATAATAATAATAATAATAATAATAATAATAATAATAATAATAATAATAATAATAATAATAATAATAATAATAATAATAATAATAATAATAATAATAATAATAATAATAATAATAGTAATAATAATAATAATTATATTAATATTATATAGTTGTTATTATCTCAAATTTATTGGAATGAAATCAAAGAGCTCATTAAAAATAAGGTTATTTGCATTAATCTAATTTAAATAGAATTATTTCTATAAGTAACCTCATACTATAATCTATTGCATGGTTTTTAAACTTACAGTTCCGTTATATATTTATCATTTATAAATTGTAGCTTTCTATTTATTGAGCTCATATACACCTAATTATATATTTTTACTTCTTTCCCACTATTTAAGATGTAGAATTGTCGTTACAACCTAGTACATTAGAATTATATATATGTAAATTATATTTTCCGACACATACCCCCTACATATTTCACACTCTATATTGAATCGGAAATTAAAATTCTGATAAAAAGCAATTGTGATAATTTTTCGTAATAAAGTAGGTATTAATTTTTTATTGATAAATAAATATATATACATATATATATTGACCAATAGCTCCGTCACTCTTATGTCAATTTCATATATTATGTCATCCACACATATTTGCCAAACATAAAATACCAAATATAATTTTCAATATTCGTCGTAAATCAGTTATCAATTAGATATAATAATTTATTAATAAACGAAAATGATAATTTTTATATCTTCACTGGCAAAATTATTATTTTTAAATAATATTTTTAATAATTTTTTTTTGCTAATATATGTAAAAAAATTTAAAAAAAAATTATAATGATTTATACAGTAAACATCGATATAAATATTTTTATACATTATATAATTAATTTAGGAGAGAAAAAGTTGAATCAAAATGTTTAATGTATATCTTTTTTTTAGGTATAGCATATTTAAGGCAATAAATTGATTATTTAAATTCTAGAATCTTACTTGATATGGAGAAACCCTATTAAATGCTTTGCGAAAATATTTAGTATATTACACAATCCATATAAAACATAGTATTAAACATTTCTATACAATATTCATCTTTATATGGACTATATAGAAGCAAGTATGTATTTTCCAAAAATTAAAAATTTTGTAAAAAAAATTATTGAAATATATAACATAAAAATAACATTGAAAATTTTTTTGTTTAGTAATTCACACATATTAATTTTATTAGACAACACATTCATATTAATTAAAATTGAATTTAATCATGGAATATTACAAAAATAAAATATATATAAATGATATATATAATATATATATATATATATATATATATATAAATATCAAATTTATTTATATTTATAAATATTTGTATCATAATAGAAATAAATAATAGGACCTTTTGCAATATTTAGATTTAAATAAAATTAGTTCTATATCTTATTGCTATATTATTGTTCAAAGAGCTATAATATTCATTTATTAATTATTATTAGTTAATATAAATAATATGAGTTTGTGCATACATTATGAATAATTTAATGTAATTCATAAAACATACATGTAGATATGTCGTAGCAACCTAATTCTTTTGAATTTTACATAATAATAATAATAATAAAAATAATAATAATAATTATTATAATAGTAATAATAATAATACTAATAATAGTAATAATAATAATTATTATAATAATATTATATTATTGTTTTTATCGGAAACATATTGGAATGAAATCAAAAGCTCATTAAAAATAAGGTTATTTGCATTAATCTAATTTAAATAGAATTATTTCTATAAGTAACCTCATACTATAATCTATTGCATGGTTCTTAAACTAACAGCTCCGTTATATATTTATCATTTATTAATTGTAGCTTTCTATTTATTGAGTTCATATACACCTAATTATATATTTTTAACTTCTTTCCCACTATTTATGATGTAGAATTTTCGTTACAGCCTATTACATTAGAATTTTATATATGTAAATTATATTTTCCATAATGTGTTTCCTACATCTTGCACACTTTGTATTGAATCGAAAATTAAAATTCTGATAAAAAAACAATTGTGATAATTTTTCGTAATAAAGTAGGTATTAATTATTTATCAAAAAATAAATATATATACATATATATATTGACCAATAGCTCCGTCACTCTTATGTCAATTCCACATATTATGTCATTCACACATATTTGCTAGACATAAAATACCAAATATAATTTTTAATATTCATCTTAAAACAGTTAATAATTAAATATAAAAATTTATTAATAAACGAAGATAAAATTAATATATTTTTAAATAATAATTTTAATAATTTTTTTTTGCTAATTTATGTATAAAAATTTAAAAAGAAAAAATGTAAATGATTTATACAGTAAACATCCATATACATATTTTTATACATTATATAATTAATTTAGGAGAGTGAAAGTTTAATCAAAATGTTTAATGCATATTTTTTTCTTGGGTATAGCATGTTTAAGGCAATAAATTGATTATTTCAATTCTAGAATCTTACTTGATATGGTGAACCCCTATTAAATGTATTGCGAATATATATAGTAAATTCCACAACCCATATAAAACATAGTATTAAACATTTCTATACAATATTCATCTTTGTATAGGACTGGAAAAACAAAGTATGTATTATCCAAAAATTAAAAAATTTGTAAAATAAATTTTGAAAAATATAACATAGCAAAATCACTGAAAATTTTTTTGTTTAGTAATTTACAAATATTAATTTTATTAGACAACACATTCATATTAATAAAATTTGAATTTAATCATTGAATATCACAAAAATAAAATATATATATATAAATATTAAATTATATTTATATTTATTAATATTTGTATCATAAATGAAATAACTAATAGGATCTTTTGCAATATTTAGATTTAAATAAAGTTAGTTCTATATCTTATTGATCAAAGAGCTATAATATTTATTTATTAATTATTATTAGTTAATCTAAATAATATGTGTTCGTGCATGCATTATGAATAATTTAATGTAATTCATAAAACATACATGTAGATATGTCGTAGCAACCTAATTCTTTTGAATTTTAAATAATAATAATTATAATAATATTATATTATTGTTATTATCGGGAATTTATTGGAATGAAATCAAAGTGCTTATTAAAAATAAGGGTATTTGCATCAATCTTATTTAAATAGAACTATTTCTATAAGTAAACTCATACTGTAATCTATTCGCATGGTCCTATAACTAAGAGCTTCGTTATATATTTATTATATATAAATTGTAGCTTTCTATTTATTGAGTTCATATACACCGAATTATATATTTTTACTTCTTTCCCATTATTTATGATGTAGAATTGTCGTTACAACCTAGCACATTGGAATTTTATATATGTGAATTATATTTTCTGAAATGTGCCTCCTACATCTTGCAAACTCTGTATTGAATCGTAAATTAAAATTCTGAAAAAAAAAAAACAATTGTGATAATTTTTTGTAATAATGTAGGTATTAATTTTTTATTAATAAATAAATAAATATATATATATATAGACTAATTGCTCTGTCACTGTTATGTCAATTTCATATATTATGTCATTCACACATATTTGCGAATTATAAAATACCAATTATAATTTTTAATATTCGTTGTAAATCAGATATCAATTAGATATATAAATGTATTAATAAATTAAGTTGATAATTGTTATATCTACACTGGCAAAATTAATATCTTTTTAAATAATATTTTTATAATTTTGTTTGCTAATTTATGTAAAGAAGAATTATAAATATTTATACAGCATACATCCATATAAATATTTTTGAACATTATATAATTAATTTAGGAGAGGGAAAGTTCAATCATAATTTTTAATGTATATCTTTTTCTTGGGTGTGGCATGTTTAAAGCAATGAATTAATTATTTTAAATTCTAGAATCTTACTTGATATGGTGAATTCCTATTAAATGCGTTGCGAAAATATTTAATATATAACACAATCCATATAAAACATAGTATTAAACTAATATACATTAGTGTAGATATCAATTAAAAATTAACAACAAATTTATTTAAATTAATCAAGAAATATTTCATTGAATATCAAATATATTTTATTTTGCAGAATTCAACTGACAGACAGAAAATTATAAATTCGATATATTATGCTTTACAGGAATAATTCTTTCGTCTCCAGGATGTCCTATTTCGCTAATTCTGTTACTATTGAAAAAAAGAATAATTTTCTAACCTTACCTTATGAAAACGTTCAAAAGAGTTTGTTAAAAATATTGCAAAAACTTTTATATTCAAATTCTTCTTATGGATTTAAAAAAAAAAATTTTGAGGCACAAATTTCAACGTGTTTTGCAAAAGGTCTTCCTCTTTTCAAAAACAATATAGAAATCGGATTAATACATAAGGCCTAAGAATTTTTCCAATAATCAATATATTTACATTTTGTACTAAAGTACATGTTCATCACATGCTAAATTATCTTAATATATAAACCAAAATAATATACTATAATTATAATATTCTATTTTTTATTTTTCGTGGTGTCGATTACATAGGAGCATGTATGTATAACCTGAAATATAAAATTCAAAAAAAAAATATTTGATATAAATATATATATATAGTTAATACATATTTTATTGTTCTTTGCCTTTCATTAAAACATGTCAATTTAATTTCACATCATTATATTTCTTAATAAACAAGAAAGAGTTATTTGAATACCACGTATATATTTCGGTGCATTCCACTGATGAATGGTCTAATGCTAAGAAATTTAAAATTATTTTGTGAATCATCAAAATAGTAGTACTCGATTTTCACATACTTTTCTATAGTTTTTAAAAAATTTTCTTCTTAATGTTAATTTCATATATTATGACATTCATTTATATTTGCTGAACATATTACTCCAAATAACATTTTTAATATACTACTTCTAATTTCAGTTGTTAATTCGATACAAAAATTTCATAATAAAATAAGATCATAATTTTTACATTTAGACAAGTAATTCCTATAACATTTTAAATTATATTTTTCAATGTTCTTTGTTGTAAATTTATGTTATAAACAAAAACATAAAATAATGCTGCATAAAGTTATATAAATAGCATATGCTGTAATGTTAGAAAATGTAACATTTATTTCTCAGATGTGATAAATTTATTTTACTATTTTTCAATTATTCAAAATTACTACACTTCCTTACATTTTTCTATATGGCATTAAATATATCATTTAATTATTCTTAAATGATATTTTATTATATGTAACATAAGTGGATCATTCATACAATTACACTGGTATCCTCCAATATCACTTAAATCGTATTATCTGACAACTTTTGTTGCTATGAGGCCTTCGCGCGGTCTGTAATTTACCTACTAATTTTAAATACATACTTCATAAGAAAAACACTCACGCCATGTAGAGTGATTTTAATATATTTGCTTTTTTTTTAAATGTAAAAAATCTATTGTAAAACGCTATATGCTTCGTCGTTTTTTAAAGTTTTATATTGCACAAGTCAATCGACAGACCGAAAATGATATACTCCAAAAAATAAATTTACATAAATAATTTTTACCCCTCAATGAATGTGTTATTTTACTAATTTGTTATTATTGGTAAAAAAAAAATTTTTTTTCTAACTTATTTCCTGAAAGCATTGAAATGGAGATTGTTAAAAATGTTGTAGAAATGTTTAATATTCAAATTCTTTTTATACATTTTAGACAAAAGTTTTGAGAATCAAAGTCCAATGCGTCCTGTAGAAAATGATGATATTCCCTACAACAACAATATTAGAGAAATCTAATATTCTAGGTGTCGTCAGAGATTTTCCTTTGAAGGATATTACATAGAACTTTTCATTTCTTACCTATCAGGGTTTATATAATTGCATATATAATACAAAATTTTGAGAGTCAATGTCCAACGAGTTTTCCAAAATGTCTTCCTCTTTTTATAAAAAATATTAAAATCGGATCACTCTACAAGGCATGAGAACTTTTCCAGTAACAAATATATTTAACTTTTGTAACTAAAGTTCATGTTCATCAAATGCTCTTTAAGTTAATATATAAACCAAAAATAATATACTATATTTAACATATTCTATTTTTCATTTTTCGTGGTGTCGATTACATAGCAAGAGGTATGTATGACCCTGGCATTTAAAATTAAAAAGAAAAGTATTTGATATAAATATAATAATATAGGTTAATAAATATCTTAATGTTCTTTGTCAATCATTAGAACATATTAATTTTATTTCATAATACAATAATTCTAATTAAACATAAAAAGATTCTTTGAATATCACACACACATATATATATATATATACTCGTATATATATATATGTTGCAGTGCATTTTACAAAATATTTCGTCTAATGTTAAGAAATTTAAAATTATTTTGTCATTCGTAAAATTATTAGTAATGTGTTTTCATATAATTTTTAATAGATCTTATAAAATTCCTTCCTAATATCAATTACATATATTATGTCATTCATATATATTTTCTGAACAACAAATAACATTTTTTTTTTATTTCTCTTCTAAATTCAGTTGTTAATTTGACACAAATATTTCTTAATAAACAAAGATAATAATTTTTACATTTAGCACGGCAATTCCCATAACTTTTTAAATGATATTATGATATTTTCCTGTTTTCTGTTGTTAATTATTATGTAATATACAAAAAATTATTGGGTATCGAAATCTATTGTGTTTTGCAAAATATATTCCTCTTTGCAAAAAAAAATAATAAAATCGTAACACTCCACAAGGCATGAGAATTTTTCTAGCACCGGATATATTTAAAATCAGTAGATGAAATACACGTTCATCACATACCCAATTAAATTATTTTGTAAATCAAAAGTAATATACTATAATTATACATTTGTACTTTTTATTTTTCATGGTGTAAATAATTTAGAAAGTATGTAGACCCCTGAAATTTATTTTTCATTTAAAAATTATTTTATATATATAAAATAATAAATATCGTAATTTTATTTTGTCATTCGTGAAAATATTAATAACGTGTATTCATATAATTTTTAATAGACTTTACAAAATATCCTTCCCAATGTCAATTTCATATATTATGTCATTCATTTATAATTGAACCCCAGATAAATATTTTTATATACCACCTCTAAATTCAGTTGTTAATTTGATACAAATATTTATTAAAAAGAAAATAATAATTTTTACATTTAGAACGGCAATTCCTATATCTTTTTAAACTATATTATCCAATAATTTTTGTGGTTAATTTATGTTATAAACAAAAACATAATATATTGCTTGCTATATCAAAACATTTAAATATAATTTGTTTTAAAGTTAGAAAATATAAAACTTTTACTCAAATGCGGTAAATTTATACAATTATTTTTCTAAAATTCAAAATTGCTATAGTTACTTACATTCTGCTTAATATATTAAGCTTTAAATGAATATTTCTTAATAAACAAGAAAGAGTTATTTGAATACCACGTATATATTTCGGTGCATTCCACTGATAAATGGTCTAATGCTAAGAAATTTAAAATTATTTTGTGAATCATCAAAATAGTAGTACTCGATTTTCACATACTTTTCTATAGTTTTTAAAAAATTTTCTTCTTAATGTTAATTTCATATATTATGACATTCATTTATATTTGCTGAACATATTACTCCAAATAACATTTTTAATATACTACTTCTAATTTCAGTTGTTAATTCGATACAAAAATTTCATAATAAAATAAGATAATAATTTTTACATTTAGACAAGCAATTCCTATAACATTTTAAATTATATTTTTCAATGTTCTTTGTTGTAAATTTATGTTATAAACAAAAATATAAAATAATGCTGCATAAAGTTATATAAATAGCATATGCTGTAATGTTAGAAAATGTAACATTTATTTCTCAGATGTGATAAATTTATTTTATTATTTTTCAATTATTCAAAATTACTACACTTCCTTACATTTTTCTATATGGCATTAAATATATCATTTAATTATTCTTAAATGATATTTTATTATATGTAACATAAGTGGATCATTCATACAATTACACTGGTATCCTCCAATATCACTTAAATCGTATTATCTGACAACTTTTGTTGCTATGAGGCCTTCGCGCGGTCTGTAATTTACCTACTAATTTTAAATACATACTTCATAAGAAAAACACTCACGCCATGTAGAGTGATTTTAATATATTTGCTTTTTTTTTAAATGTAAAAAATCTATTGTAAAACGCATTATGCTTCGTCGTTTTTTAAAGTTTTATATTGCACAAGTCAATCGACAGACCGAAAATGATATACTCCAAAAAATAAATTTACATAAATAATTTTTACCCCTCAATGAATGTGTTATTTTACTAATTTGTTATTATTGGTAAAAAAAAAATTTTTTTCTAACTTATTTCCTGAAAGCATTGAAATGGAGATTGTTAAAAATGTTGTAGAAATGTTTAATATTCAAATTCTTTTTATACATTTTAGACAAAAGTTTTGAGAATCAAAGTCCAATGCGTCCTGTAGAAAATGATGATATTCCCTACAACAACAATATTAGAGAAATCTAATATTCTAGGTGTCGTCAGAGATTTTCCTTTGAAGGATATTACATAGAACTTTTCATTTCTTACCTATCAGGGTTTATATAATTGCATATATAATACAAAATTTTGAGAGTCAATGTCCAACGAGTTTTCCAAAATGTCTTCCTCTTTTTATACAAAATATTAAAATCGGATCACTCTACAAGGCATGAGAACTTTTCCAGTAACAAATATATTTAACTTTTGTAACTAAAGTTTATGTTCATCAAATGCTCTTTAAGTTAATATATAAACCAAAAATAATATACTATATTTAACATATTCTATTTTTCATTTTTCGTGGTGTCGATTACATAGCAAGAGGTATGTATGACCCTGGCATTTAAAATTAAAAAGAAAAGTATTTGATATAAATATAATAATATAGGTTAATAAATATCTTAATGTTCTTTGTCAATCATTAGAACATATTAATTTTATTTCATAATACAATAATTCTAATTAAACATAAAAAGATTCTTTGAATATCACACACACATATATATATATATATATATACTCGTATATATATATATGTTGCAGTGCATTTTACAAAATATTTCGTCTAATGTTAAGAAATTTAAAATTATTTTGTCATTCGTAAAATTATTAGTAATGTGTTTTCATATAATTTTTAATAGATCTTATAAAATTCCTTCCTAATATCAATTACATATATTATGTCATTCATATATATTTTCTGAACAACAAATAACATTTTTTTTTTATTTCTCTTCTAAATTCAGTTGTTAATTTGACACAAATATTTCTTAATAAACAAAGACAATAATTTTTACATTTAGCACGGCAATTCCCATAACTTTTTAAATGATATAATGATATTTTCCTGTTTTCTGTTGTTAATTATTATGTAATATACAAAAAATTATTGGGTATCGAAATCTATTGTGTTTTGCAAAATATATTCCTCTTTGCAAAAAAAAATAATAAAATCGTAACACTCCACAAGGCATGAGAATTTTTCTAGCACCGGATATATTTAAAATCAGTAGATGAAATACACGTTCATCACATACCCAATTAAATTATTTTGTAAATCAAAAGTAATATACTATAATTATACATTTGTACTTTTTATTTTTCATGGTGTAAATAATTTAGAAAGTATGTAGACCCCTGAAATTTATTTTTCATTTAAAAATTATTTTATATATATAAAATAATAAATATCGTAATTTTATTTTGTCATTCGTGAAAATATTAATAACGTGTATTCATATAATTTTTAATAGACCTTACAAAATATCCTTCCCAATGTCAATTTCATATATTATGTCATTCATTTATAATTGAACCCCAGATAAATATTTTTATATACCACCTCTAAATTCAGTTGTTAATTTGATACAAATATTTATTAAAAAGAAAATAATAATTTTTACATTTAGAACGGCAATTCCTATATCTTTTTAAACTATATTATCCAATAATTTTTGTGGTTAATTTATGTTATAAACAAAAACATAATATATTGCTTGCTATATCAAAATATTTAAATATAATTTGTTTTAAAGTTAGAAAATATAAAACTTTTACTCAAATGCGGTAAATTTATACAATTATTTTTCTAAAATTCAAAATTGCTATAGTTACTTACATTCTGCTGAATATATTAAGCTTTAAATGAATATTTCTTACATTTTTTAAATTATTTTATTCCGCTAATTTTCTTATTATTCGAAAAAAGGAATATACCTAATATTACCTTATGAAAACATTTAAAAAATATTGTTACAAATAATGCAAAAATTGTTTATATTCAAAATTTTTATAGATATTAGAAAAAAAATTTTAAGATTCGAAGTCCAATGCGCCCTGTAAGAACTCCTTATTTTCCCAACAACAACAAAATTAATGATATCTAAAATTCTAGGGGTCGTGGGAGTTTAATAGATATAACAGTGAACTTTTCATTCTCTATCTATTGGTGTTTTGAAATGTGCGAAATAAAATTTTGAGAATCAATGTGCATCGTGATTTGCAAAATATCTTCCTCTTTTCCAAGCAAATATTTATATCGGATCACTTCATAAGACATGAGAATTTCTTCAGTAACAAATGTGTTGAAAATCTGTAGATAGTTTACATGTTCATTACATGCCCTATAATATGCTATTATATAAACCAATAATAATATACTATAGTTATTATATTCAATTTTTCAATTTTTGTGGTGACGATTACACAGAGAAGAGTATGTATGAACCTAAAATTTAAAATTAAGAAGAAAAATATTTGAAATAAATATATATATATATATATATATATATATGTATATATATATTTATATTGATTAATAATTATCTTAATTTTCTCTCTCATTCATTAGCACATATCAATTTTATTTCTCAACACAATAATTCTAATTAAGCATAAAATATTCTTTGAATATTAGATATATATTTCAATGCATTCTATAGATAATTGGTCAAATGTTAATAAATTTAAGTTTATTTTGTGAGTCGTAGAATTAGTAGAATCACTAACTGCTAAAAGGAGCAAATCTTCTTTTCATAATTTTTTAGGAAAGTTGCAGAACTAAATAACGTATTAAATTTTTTTCGTAAAGACTTCGAAATGTTTGAAATAAATGTAATTAATAAATTACATTAAATGATATGTAATAAATTCAATCACATTAAAAATTAACATAAATTTGAAAGAAAAATTTATCCATTGTTTTACAGTTAATAATTTTAATTCATAGACGTGTCTCCTTTGTACAGAAAATATTGTTATCATAACAGTTTTATTGATATAAGGGGGATATATTATGATATTTTTGTCGTGTAGTCTATACAGACCCTCCCACATTATTTATCTTTCAAGAATACTTCTATTATTGATTTTACTGCTATATTAAACTTATTACTTTGATGGTTGTGAACTAATAATTAAGCAACGGCCAATTTTATTATCTTTTCACACGTGGAGCATGTACAACTTTGTAAACATTCTAATCATAGATAAAAATTATCTTTAAAATATCCCTAGAAAAAATTATAAAACACGAAAATAGTTAGTGCATTTTTTACAGATAATTTTGTATATTATATTTTTATAATAGCGGATAAAATAAATATACAATATATTGGTACAAGTACAATAATATTAAGTAGATTGATTTGTCATTTCTGCAAGGATAATTTATTTATGTTATTTCTATTGGTATTTCCTTCATAAAAACCAATGTACTAAGATAAATTAATAATATTAATACCAAAATAATGGTATACAATAGAAACGAGTCATGTGATGGACTTGGAAAACGGAAATTTTCGATCGCAATATTTGGCGTTTGGGAAGTCAGATTTGTATTTTTTTTTTTTTTTTTGCAATAAACGATGTATTTACGCGTGCCTAATGCAAAATAATAATAAACTCAAAATTGTTATAAATGGACTTTTCCCCATTCTGCAGTTAGCGATTCGGTAGTACTGTGTTATCATATACTTTTCTATAGTTCTTATAACATTTTTTTTCCAAAGTCAATTTCATATATTTTGTCATTCATTTGTATTTTCTGAATATACTACTCCAAATAATATATTTTAATATACCTCCTCTAAATTCATTTTTCAATTGGATTCATAAATTAATTAACTATGGTTATAATTTTTACATTTGACCAACAATTCTTATACACTTTTAAAGTGTGTTCTTTAATGTTTATTGTTTTTAACTTATGTAATAAACAAAAAAATAATAATGCTATATAACAATTATGTAATAGCATTTGCTGTAATGTTACAAAATGTAAAATTTTATTCTCATATTATTTTAAATGACTATATTTCTAAACTAATCCTAATTAAACTTAAAAGGGTTCCTTGAATATCATGTATATATACATATATTGTCGAAGATGTTACGTATAGATAATTATTATTAATTAATTATCTCTCGAAATGTATAAATAAATATAATATATAAAAAAAAATTCTCTTGTACAAAAATCAACCCTTTATGTTTAACAAATAATATAATAATATATAAGAAAAAAATTAAATACAAAATGTAAAAACAGCAAATGATAAATATACACAAAATTGAAATAATTACTCACAGTATAAATAATAATATATGAACGCCAACTGGCCAGCCGCTACCTATACTTAAATAAAAGTGATGAACTCACACGCATAGTGATTATTTGAACTTAAATACTAAAAATATTATTGTTGGCAATTTGAGCCACAGAAAACGAAATTTATAAACGCGTGACAGTTGTTTAATGTGAAGGCGAACGAAAAACCAATACAAAAAAAAATATAAAATAAAAACAGATTATTGCAGCCGATTAATATAAATTGCATACAACGTATTATTAGAGTAAACAAAATACAAGTACTACGGATTAAATTTTACAAATTAAAACGCGTGATAATATGTACGGAAAAACAAACGACAAAAATTTCGAAACAATTTTATACGAACGTGTAGATGATTTTTCGACAACAGTATGACGACGAATAATAAATTACGCGACAGTAACAAACGTAATACGATAATTATAATAATAATAATAATAATAATAATAATAATAATAATAATAATAATAATAATAATAACAATAATAATAAAAATAATAATAATAATTACGAGCGATGACATATAACGACGATTATACAAAAATACGTGACGACGTGTGAAAGGCGATAATAAAGGCGTTGGATATTTAAATAAAATATGATTATATTCTGGCAGAAACATATCGGCCCCCGATTGAGTATTGACTCAATCTAAGATGTAATATTTTGTAAAGGCAATGGACATAATTTATGAATTTATCGTTTAATGATTGTTTTTTCGATTCTTACTGTAGCTACACGAACTAGTCCATCGGATCCAGGGTGAATTTCTTCAATTCTACCTATGGGCCATCTCAATGGAGGTTGATTATCTTCCGTTATTATTACTAACATACCCTTTTGTAAATTTTCAATAGTTTTATTCCATTTGGGTCGCTGTTGCAATGTTTGAATATATTCTTTACTCCACCTCTTCCAAAATTGTTGATTCATTTGTTGAACTAATTGCCATCGTGTTTTTATACATTTGTCACTAGTATAATTGCGATCCGGTACTGCTGTGATTGCCTTACCTATAAGAAAATGACCAGGTGTTAAGGCCCCTAAGTCGGTTAGATCGAATGATTCTGCAAACATTGGTCGAGAATTAAGGACTGCCTCAATTTGGGTGAGCAATGTGTTGAATTCTTCAAAGGAAAGAATTGTTTCACCAATTATTCTTTTTAAATGACCCTTTGTTGACTTGATGCCAGCTTCCCAAATGCCCCCAAAATGAGGTGAGTTTGGCGGTATAAATTTCCAAAAAATTCCTGTCTGAGCAGCATATGGGTAATGCTCATCAATAAGCAATTGTGAAGCGAAAAATTCCTTTAATTCTCGAGCTGCTCCAACGAAATTAGTTCCATTATCTGAATTGATTTCTCGTGGGAATCCACGTCTAGACACAAATTGTCGAAGTACTGCTAGAAATGCTGCACTGGTTAAAGCAGAAACCAACTCGATGTGTACTGCTCGGGTAGCCATACAAACGAATAGTGCGATGTATGCCTTGACCGTGACCTTAGATCTAACATGACCAATTCTCATTAAAAGGGGTCCCGCGTAATCAACTCCACAAGTCTGAAACGCTGATGATGGCTGAACACGAGATATTGGTAAAGATCCCATTAACTGCTCTGAAGTTTTCATTTTCCATATATAACATCGTTTGCATTCGTGAATCTTCCTTTGAACGGCTTTCCTGACTCCAATTATCCAATATCTTTGTCGTAATGAACTTAATAATAACTGAGCTCCCGCATGTAATAATCGACGGTGTTCATAATTAATGATTAGTTGTGCTAATGGACATGATGATAACAATATATATGGATGTTCTATGTCATATGCTTCCTTCGTATTTTGAAGTCTACCTGCAACTCGAATTTTACCAGATGCATCAAGAAATGGCACTAAAGATCGAATTTTGCTCTTAATTGTAATATTTGTACCTTTAAAAAGATCATTAATCTCTTCAGCGAATGTAAGTCTTTGGGATTTTCCAATTAAATGCAATAATGCCGCTTCCAGTTCATCCGTGTTAAGTGGTTCAACGACCTTTACATTATTTTTCCCTCTTTTAAAATTCTCAATGGCCCTATAGCAATAGGATATTACCCGTTGTAGTCGTTCTAGTTTAGAAAAACGTGTCAAAATATCATCTGTTTCTTTAATAACGACCATCAGCGATTCCGTACGTCGTTCTAAGTCTCCTTCACATACTTCTTCTAACTCTGATCTAGGCCATAAGTCAGGACGTTTTGCTAACCAATCTGGTCCTTTCCACCACAATTTACATTTTATCAACTCCGTTGCTGACATACCTCGGGAGAGAGCATCTGCTGGATTATCTGTTGTTTTGACATGACGCCACGTTGCGTTTCCAGTCAGTTCTTGAATTTCAGTGACGCGATTTGCTACAAACGTTTTCCATTGTTTCGTTTTTGAATCAGTACATATCCATCGCCGAACAATAGATGAATCAGTCCATAAAATTGAATGGTTTATGGTTATAATCCTTTCCCAAGAGCGTTTTATAGCATCTAATAACCGGACACCTAGTAAAGCTGCACATAGCTCAAGACGCGGAATGATAACATTCTTTACCGGTGCTACACGTGATTTAGCCGTTATTATATCACATGTAATCTCTTCTTCTATATTAGTGTATCGAATATATGCACACGCACCATAGGCTGCTTCCGATGCGTCACAAAATACGTGAATTTGAATATGCGACGGATTGTTAACTTGTAAAATACATCTTGGAATTCGTAATTCATTTAAGACGATCATTTCTTCACGATATGTTCTCCATGCTGTGTCACGGTTCATTGATAATGATTCATCCCAGGTTATTTGTAATCTCCAAAAATCTTGAACAAAAATTTTTGCCATAACTATAATGGGACCAACTAATCCCAATGGGTCAAAGAGTTTTGACATCTCTGAAACCACTATTCGCTTAGTACAAATTTCTATAGGATTAACCGCATTAACCGAGTAACAAAACTCATCTGTGCTTGGATTCCATCTTATTCCTAACGTCTTCGTAGTTTGATTTGTTGAATCGTTGAATTCATGACTCTTTTCACGGTCATCGTTCTTTACATTATCAATGATCGTATTGTGATTTGCACACCATTTTCTAAGTCGAAACATTCCTCGTTTGCACATTTTTAACATCTCCCTTTGCAATTCTTCCGCTTCAGTTATAGTTTGAGCTCCAGATAACCAATCGTCAACGTAAAAATCTGAAATTGCTGCTGCTGCCAATGGAAAATTTTCTTTTTCGTCAGACGCTAAACGGTTTAATGTTCGTGTCGCCAAATACGGTGCAGACGCAGTTCCATAATTAACAGTTTTCAACTGATAAACTTGAAGTTGTTGACTTGGATCATCACGCCACAAAATATGTTGTAAATTACAATGACTGTCTTCTATATTAATTTGCCTGTACATTTTTTCAATATCTGCAATCATAGCAATCTTATGGTACTAGAAACGAAGCAAAATCGAACTTAATTTTTCTTGAGTTGTGGGTCCTATCATCATGACTTCATTTAATGAATTTCCGTTTGTTGTTTTTGCTGAAGCATCAAATACCACTCTAAGTTTGGTTGTAGTACTATCTGCACGAATTACAGAATGGTGAGGAAGAAATACCTTAGGCACATTATTTATTTTATTAATAGAACTATCTGACTGAATTTGCATGTGACCGAGTATGCAATACTCTCTCATAAATTCTGTGTATTGACATCTAAGCTGCGAATCTTTTTGTAACCTTTTCTCAAGTGTTATGAATCGTCTCTCAGCCATTTGTTTAGACTCTCCAAGCGTCATAACGGTGGATCGTAATGGATACTGTACACAATACCGTCCTGATAGTTCTCTCGTACAAGTGCGCGTAAAATGCTCTTCACACTCCAATTCTTCTTGTGTATACCGATTTTTATGTCTATGTTCGGTCTCTTCTAACTCCCAAAATTGGCGTAGTTGATTACTTAAATCGTCCGATTCCGTTACTGTTGAATCGTTATTTTCACAAATGTTAACGAAACATAATGAATTTGTATCTTTACCTTCACAAACTCTGCCCGACAAAATCCACCCGAATACAGTTTTTTGCATAGTTACTGTTTGTTCCACTAGTTTTGTTTGTCCAATACACAATAACTCATAAAACAATTCTGCTCCAATTATCATATCAACTGGCCGAGGTTTATGAAATTCTGGATCCGCCAATTCAAGATTCTTTAGAATTTGCGATTTTACAAATGAAGTTGATATAGGTGGCAAATTCCCTGTTAATTTAGATAATACTAAGGCTTCAAGACTTGTAGAAAATGCGTTAATACGAGATTTAATTTTACAAAATGTGACACCCATTATTCTACAATTTGACTGTGATATACCGGTTAATGTAACGTTTAACCTTCGAATTGATAAACCTAATATTTTCGCCATCTTACTCGTTATCAAATTTGACTGAGAACCCGAATCTAATAAAACTCTTACAATATGTTCCTTGTCATTAATATCGTAAGCCAATATTGTGGCCGTTGATAATAAAATTTCTCCAACTGCTGTCTTCCGTTTTACTTATGTCGTTAATGCCTGCATCATTTCGCCTTCTTTATCTTGTTGATCGATTTTATCTACTATTTCTTCTTTATTTTTCCTTTCAAAATGTAATTTTGTATTATGATTTCCTTGACATGTACGACACTTTGTAGATTTGCAAGTTGTTGTCCTATGACCTGGCCTTAAACAATTAAGACACACATTTGCTGATTTCGCTGCTTTAAATCTATCCGAAACAGACATATCTAGAAATTTAAAACATTGATAAAGTTCATGCGGGTTTTTACAAATGTGACATTTTGGTTTATATGACGAGATCGTAAACGATTTAAATCTATCTCTTTCGTTTTTCCGTAACTTAGTAAAACTACGTCCGTCATTATCCTTATTATTTGTGAACACCTTCTCCATAGATTCTAAACTCAAACAACGTTTCATCAAAACACGCATTAATTCTTCTAATGTTGGTAGCGATGTATTCACTCGTGTATCTTCCCATTCTTTAAATATTTCTCGATCCAATTTACAAGTTAAGAGATGTATTATTAGTGTATTCCAATATTCTACTGGTTGATTAAGAGCCTTTAAAGCAGCGAGATGTTTTTTACAACAATCTATGAGACATCGCAACGATTCTGAATTTGGATTATCTATTCTTCGTAAATTAAATAACGCTGAGACATGTGTACCAACGATCAATCTTGTATTTTCGTATCTTTCCTTTATCATATTCCAAGCGACTTCGTAATTACTGTCGGTGGTTTCTAAAGAATCAATAACGTTACCAGCATTGCCCTTCAAAGCTGACTTAAGATAATAAAACTTTTGAACATTCGAAAGCATGTCATTGTTGGAAATTATAGCAATGAAACTGTCGCGAAAACTTAACCACCCATCGTAATTTCCATGGAATTCCGGTACTTCCATAACTGGTAATTTTGATATAAATTTCTTCTCATTATGGACAATTGATTTAGAAGCCTTACTTGCACTCAAATTTTCAACCATATCTGTCGCCTCGCTCAACATTTCGAAATAGATACTTTCAAATTCTTCTCTGTCGTTTATATACTCGTTCTCATTTTCTGGGTCCAAACGATCCAATTCGGATTGTAAATTATCAAATTCTTGATAAACTAATTCCAGCTTTTCAACTCTTAAACGTAATTGTGTAACGGACGGATTTTGTTCAATTCGAAAATTATCGAAAAACCTTTTAAAAAGCGTTAATTTTCGTTTAGCATATCCGCGTTGTATAACTAATTGTTTAATTTCTTCGTTTTTTCCCATTTTTCGTATGAATTAATCAGTCCCAACGATTTAATTGTACTACTGAAGAAACCACGCTCTGCTACCAAAAAATGTCGAAGATGTTACGTATAGATAATTATTATTAATTAATTATCTCTCGAAATGTATAAATAAATATAATATATAAAAAAAAATTCTCTTGTACAAAAATCAACCCTTTATGTTTAACAAATAATATAATAATATATAAGAAAAAAATTAAATACAAAATGTAAAAACAGCAAATGATAAATATACACAAAATTGAAATAATTACTCACAGTATAAATAATAATACATGAACGCCGACTGGCCAGCCGCTACCTATACTTAAATAAAAGTGAAGAATTCACACGCATAGTGATTATTTGAACTTAAATACTAAAAATATTAATGTTGGCAATTTGAGCCACAGAAAACGAAATTTATAAACGCGTGACAGTTGTTTAATGTGAAGGCGAACGAAAAACCAATACAAAAAAAAATATAAAATAAAAACAGATTATTGCAGCCGATTAATATAAATTGCATACAACGTATTATTAGAGTAAACAAAATACAAGTACTACGGATTAAATTTTACAAATTAAAACGCGTGATAATATGTACGGAAAAACAAACGACAAAAATTTCGAAACAATTTTATACGAACGTGTAGATGATTTTTCGACAACAGTATGACGACGAATAATAAATTATGCGACAGTAACGAACTTAATACAATAATAATAATAATAATAATAACAATAATAATAATAATAATAATAATAATAATAATAATAATAATAATAATAATAATAATAATAATAACAATAATAATAATAATAATAATTACAAACGATGACATATAACGACGATTACACAAAAATACGTGACGACGAATGAAAGGCGATAATAAAGGCGTTGGATATTTAAATAAAATATGATTATTATCTGGCGTAAACATATATATTTCATTGCATTCTATATATATTTGTCCTAATGTTAAAAAATTTAAAATTATTTTGTCATTCGTGAAAATATAAGAACTGTGTTCTCACATAATTTTTTTGTAATTGTAAAAAAATTTTCTTCCTAATATCAATTTATTTATAATTAAAAAAATATATATAAAATAAATAAATATATATCTTAATTTTCTCTTCCATTCATTAGCACATATCAATTTTATTTCTCAACACAATTATTCTAATTAAGCATGAAAAAATCTTTGATTATAAGATATATATTTCAGTGCATTCTATTGATAATTGTGATTAATAGAATTGTAATTGATAAATGTTAATAAATTTAACTTTATATTGAGTCGTGGAATTTGTAGAATCACTAACTGCTTAATGGAGCAAATCTTCTTTTCATAATTTTTTTAGAAAATTGCAGAACTAAATAACGTATTAAATTTTTTTCATAAAGACTTCGAAATGATTGCAATAAATGTAACTCAATCACATTAAACATTAACATAAATTTGAAAGAAAAATTTGTCCATTGTTTTTCAGTTAATAAGGTTAATTCATAGACGTGTCTCCTTTATAAAGAAAATATTGTTATCATAACAGTTTTATTGATATAAGGGGGATATATTATGATATTTTTGTCGTGTAGTCTATACAGATCCTCCTACATTATTTATCTTTTTAGAATATTTCTATTATTGATTTTAATGCTATAATAAACTTAATACTTCGGTGCTTGTGTACTACTAATTAAGCAACGGCTACTTTTATTATCTTTTCACACGTGGAGCATGTATAACTTTGTAAAAATTCTAATCATAGATTAAAATTATCTTAAAAATATCCCTAGAAAAAATTTCAAAAAACGTAAATAGTTAGTGCATTTCTTTACAGATAATTTTGTATATTATATTTTTATAATAGTGGATAAAATAAATATACAGTTTACGAGAATTTTATATATTAGATTGATACAAGTACAATAATATTAAGTAGATTGATTTGTCATTTCTGCAAGGATAATTTATTTTTGTTATTTCTATTGGTATTTCCTTCATAAAAACCAATGTACTAAGATAAATTAATAATATTAATACGAAAGAAATACCAAAATAATGGTTTACTATGGAAACGAGTCATGTGATGGACTTGGTAAACGGAAATTTTAGATCGCAATATTTGGCGATTGGAAAGTCATATTTGTATTTTTTTTTTTTTTTGCAATAAACGATGTATTTACGCGTGCCTAATGCAAAATAATAATAAACTCAAAATTGTTAAAAATGGACTTGTCCTCATTCTGCAGTTAGCGATTCGGTAGTACTGTGTTATCTTATACTTATATATAGTTCTTATAACATTTTTTTTCCAAAGTCAATTTCATATATTTTGTCATTCATTTATATTTTCTGAATATAGTACTCCAAATAATATTTTTAATATACCTCCTCTAAATTCATTTGTCAATTGCGTTCATAAATTAATTAACTATGGTTATAATTTTTACATTTGACCGGCAATTCATATATACTTTTAAAGTGTGTTCTTCAATGTTTATTGTTTTTAGCTTATGTAATAAACAAAAAAAAAAAATAACGCTCTATAACATTAATGTAATAGCATTTGCTGTAATGTTACAAAATGTAAAATTTTATTCTCATATTATTTTATATGACTCTATTTCTAAAATTCAAAAGAAATATACTTCCTAGCGTTCAGTTATTTGGTATTTGAAATATCAATACATTATTTTCTTATGATAATTTATTATAACTAACCATAGGGAATCATTGACACAATTACACTGGTGTTCTTCAATATTACTATAAATTGTCTTGACTAATATATTTGTTGCTCTGAAGCCTGCGCGCGGCCGGCAATATACCTACAAGTTTTATATACATCCGTCATTGGAAACACTCTTAAGTGTTTCAAAACGATTTCGATATATTTGTTTATTTTCTTTTAAAATAAAAATTTTTTTGTAATTATACCACTTTGATTCTTATAATATTATTTTGCATAAGCCAATCGATAGAGAGAAAATTATAAACTAGATATATTATTCTTTACAGCAATAATTCTTACGCCTCCCAGAATGACCTAAATTGGTTATATTGTTACTATTGAAAAATAAAAAAATTTCCTATCGTTACCTTATGAAAACTTTAAAAAATGGTTTTATAAATGTATTACAATAATGGTTTATATTCAAATTCTCCTTATAGATTTTAGAAAAAAATTTTTTGAAAACCGAAATCTAATGCGCCCTGTAGGAAATCTTTATTTTTCTAATAACAAAATTAGAGAAATCGAACATTCTAGAAGTCGTAAAATATTTTCCTTTATGGATATAACATCAAACATTTTATTTTCTCTCTACCGGTATTTTGACATGTACAAAATAGAACTTTTAGACTTATTGTTCATCGTATTTTGCAAAATTCCTTGCTCTTTCCAAAAAAATAATGAAATCGTATGACTCCACAAGTCGTCAAAATTTTTTCAGTGACGCATGTATTTAAAATCTGTAACTAAAGCACATTCTCAACTCGTGCCTCTTTAACTTAATATGTAAACCAAAAATTATATAATATAATTATAATTTTCTATTTTGTATTTATTGTGTTGTGGATTACATAGGAAGAGGTATGTATGAATCGGAAATTTAAAATTTAAATAATACTATTTGATATATATACAAATATAATTATCTTAATTTTCTTTGTCTTTCATTAGCACATATCAATTTTATTTCACAAGACGATAATCCTAATTAAACTTAAAAGGGTTCCTTGAATATCATGTATATATATACATATATATTTCAGTGCATTCTACATATATTTGTCCTAATGTTAAAAAATTTAAAATTATTTTGTCATTCGTGAAAATATAAGAACTGTGTTTTCATATAATTTTAAAAAAATTTTCTTCCTAATATCAATTTATTTATAAATAAAAAAATGTATATAACATAAATAAATATATATATATCAAAATGTATACTTAAATATACAATAAAAGCCAATGAGTATTAAATAAAATAAAATAAAAGAAGGTTGTTGTATATATTATTTTATTACTACTGGTTTCGACAAAAAGTCATCATCAGGTAATTTAAAATATACAACAAGCGTAGATCTGCGCGGTTCATCGTCCTGACATCTAGCATCTCAGAATTACCATCACTACCGGTCTAGGTCAGGCCAAGCACATATGTAATTTTGTTATTATAATTTAATAAAGACATTATTTAACCTATCTTTGGATATATATATATATATATATATATTTAGTTATAAGTGTTCCCCGACCCATAAACTTGTCATAGTTTTTAAGTGGTATTTTTAATACAGTCCATTATTTGTTATTTCTTTTAATCCGAACGATTTTTTTTTTATTTTTTTTTTTCGTAATTCTTCATCGCAGTTGATATCCTCTCGACGACAATCACGGTCGAGAATTTCACGCCAACAGTTCCTATAAATTTTTATTTTTATATTTTGTTTATGGACTATTTAGATCAGAGTATGTATAATCAAAAATTCAAATTGATATGAAAAGAATTTGAAGTATATCTCATATAAATAACTAAATATGTATAATATAATTTGATTGTTTATTAAACATTAATAATTAAATGATTAATAAAAAACTGATTCGACAGTTTCCAAGAAGGCAATTTTGAAATTTGAAGTTCAATTCTTTTGTTTGTGAGATAAATGTAATAATACAGGTCCAATATTTATTTCTCCGAACATTTAAATGCAATATATATATATATATATATATAACCCAAATTCATTGAACTAATATTTTGTTCTAATAAACAAGAATAAAATCATTGAATATCATGTATACCAACCAATGCAGTCTACTGATATTTATTTAAAAATTACTTAATGTATTATTTATTTGTCAGTTGTTATAACACTATGATCGCGATTAAATTTTAATATATTTTTAAAAGATTAATTAATTTTTTTAAATTCAATATTGTCACATTTTTTTATAATATGCTATATTGATTGAAAATTTAATTACTCTTTCTATCTGACTGGATAAAAAACTAGGAAGTAAGTTCATTTTTAAATTACAAAAATTACTTGTAAAGATCATAACATAACAGAACCTTCGTAATATTTATTTTTATAATATATTATTTTATCGCTTTCGTGATAAACATTTAAAAAAAGATATTATGTTTAATTGGTGAATTTATTGCTTGTTTCGTTTTTTAAATATATTTTTTATTCAAAAAAATATTATGACCTTTTGCAATATCCAGTGAACGGTCTTTGCGTGCGCTAAGTAAAAACAAATTAAGTGCGGTAGCGACAATGTATATTATCTCGGACAACAATGTTCCTATAAAAACTCATGTAAAACGGCTCAAACTTTTGATCTCGCTTCACTATAAAACTATTGAATCAACTGACTTCTAGTTTGTGTCAAAACATTAAAAATGTTACTGGGAAGCACCTTTTTTTATTTTCGTGCAAATCGGTTTAATAGAACGAAGGTTATAGACATTTATGTTTATAATTTTTGCCAAAAAAGATAGCGTTAAGATTCGGTCCCCCACTATACTTTCTTTCATTCTCGGTACAATTTAATATTATAATAGGTGGGGGTAAACTCAGTGATTGAGTACCGAGTGCCGCTCTTCTCGTACAGTTATTAGACAATCGTCGTTGTTGATTGTTGTCACATTACTACTTAGCGCACGCGACGACCGTTTGTTAAAAAACACTGTTAACAACACGACTGTTTTATTAAACCTCGACTGCGTGGTTTTATATATATACTTAAAAAACAACAATAGTAAACCTAAATAATATTTATACATACAGTTACAAATTTGAAAAATCATAATGAAAAAATTAACTTATCATACACAGTTTGCCTATATCATTATTAACAATTGATAACAATTAAATGAATTAACAATCACATCTTATATCCCGAAAAATAATAAAGTTGTTATATTACTATCCATTCTGCACAATGATGCTTCTCTCGATCAGGACATAGGATATTTATAAAAATCAATCCTGATTGCATTTTACTACCAAGCCAAATATGGCGTTGATAGATTATATCTAATTTATAGTCAATATGACGTATCAAGGAATCTTCGTCGTTGGCCGCTTACTATATTTTTTAGCCCAATCACTATGTCATTTATAAATGTTAATAATATGTATAATTTTGACAATATCGACTAAAAATTCAAAAAAGCAGTCTTTTTTGGAAACATTGGCTTTACAGCTAATGAAACCGAATATTGAAAATCTTTTTTTTTTTATTTTTTTTTTTTTTAGCTTATTCTAGGCCATTTAGGCCCATTGCCGCTTCCGCTATTTCCCTCCATGCTTCTCTGTGTTCTGCCAGTTCTTTTCCGTTTATAATTCCCAACATATTGAGATCAATCTTGACTCGGTCCTCTCATTGCTTCCTAGGTCTACCTCTCGGTCGACTTTTACTCGGTTTCCATTTCGTAGTAGTCAGTATCATTTGGTCTTCTATTCTCCAGACGTGTCCGGCCCATCTTATTCTCTGGCTGCTGAATGTGGCAGCTATATTGGGCTTATTAAATAAATTATACAGTTCCCTGTTTGATCTTATTTCATAGTCACCTTCTTCATTTATTTTTGGCCAAATATTCTTCGCAGGATTTTCCTTTCGAAGATCATCAGTTTATTTTCGTCAGATTTGGTAGACGCCCATGCTCCACATGCATACAGTACAATTGGTCTAACGAAGGTCTTATATAATCTTATTTTTGTTCTTCCTGATAATTTTTTAGATTTAAATAACTTGACTAGTGAATAATAACATTTGTTGCCAGCTGTGATTCTTCTGTGTATTTCTTTGTGGCTATCTGCTTGCGAATTTATATCTACTCCTAGGTATTTAAAGTTCCAAACTCTTTCAAATGACATGTCTTTTACTATTATAGCGTTTTGTGGATGTTCACTCCTAGATACAATCATGAATTTGGTTTTGTTTTCATTAATGCTGAGTCCAATCTTTTTCGCTTCCTCACTTAAAATCTCGGTTATTCTCTTTAGACTATTCTCTGTCTCTGCTATTACAACTATGTCATCTGCGTATGCGGCTATGCTATTTGTTTTCCTTGTCCTATATTTAGACCTTGTGGCTCGCTTTGCATTATTCTTCTAACCACCAATTCCAGCGCAATGTTAATAAGACGGGAGACAGAACATCACCCTGTCTCACACCTGTATTTACTGTAAACTCCTCTGATATTGCTTTGTTGAACTTCACTTTGCACCTTGAGTTTAGCATACATACTTTCACCATCCTAACGAGTTTAGCTGGTATTCCTAGTTGGATCATTACCTTTCATAGTGTACCTCTTAGTATCGAGTCGTAGGCTTGTTTAAAGTCTACACATAATTTTAAATAGACTAAAGCCGTATGCTAAAGAGATAGTAGGAGAATACCAAGCAGGTTTTACAGCTGGAAAATCCACCACTGACCAAATACATATTATCAAACAAATAACGGAGAAGAGTCATGAATTTGATAAAGATGTGTACCTGCTATGTGTAGACTTTGAAAAGCGTATTAAAAATGTAAAATTACCAAAACACACAAGGAGTCGTGGTATGCAGATTTTAGTCCTCGTTGAAGATGAACCTCGTGTGTCTAAACGTCTAAAGGGAATTTGTCGATGTTATTTGTTTGGATGAGTAAAAAACATAAGTACGAGGAGATCATGTCAACAGTGTTTCAAATGGGTGGATCCGGATCATTTGAAATATATTTGTGTTAAGTATAGTGATCAAAACCAGATTGAAGAATTAAATTAAAATTAATCAACTCAAATATTTTTTTTTATGATTTAAAGATATAAATTGTAAAAATTATAAAGTACTTGTTATTTTCATTTTTTTTTGTAATTATTAATATTGAGCGTTTAGGTATACGCAAAATACTCAATTATTAAATGTTTGCAGAATAATATTACACAAATTTAATATCATTAAAATTTAAGAAACATATTGTAAATAAATTATTATTATTTCACATTTAAGTATAAATTGATATTCTAAAGTAAAAAATAAAAATATAATTTTACTCTTTATTTCAATAAATGTGTCAATATGTACTTAGTGTATGACTGTAATTTAAATTGTTTTAAATGATTTAAATCCATTAATACAATTTTTTTAAAAAAATGGATTAATACTCCAATCCACGCGACTACCAGCGACCTATTATAGCACGGAACTTATATAGGGTTAAATTATTATTGTTATATTATATTTGAGTATCAGTAGTGTTTCAAATTATCACAGTATAGCGATTTTTTCTAGGAAGTAATAGGCACATTTAACTCTTTTGTATATCTGGGTCCTCATGAGTCGGTGTTGAGCTTTGGTCGATGAAACGTTATATTATTTTGCGTAGGTCAAAAGGCAAATTTTTATAATTAAGCCGTTGTAACAAAAATTGTCTACGTAACTCTTGCCAAAGAGATTTTAAATGTTGAAGTCTACTTATAGTTATATCAGTGGTGGTTTTATAAATAATTTGGTTATTTATACCGTCTCTCGCTTGGGGTATCCTTCACAGGACAACGGGCGTGCATTCCCGTGGACCTCAGTCAGGTGCTGGTGTAGCCTGAAGGATGTTTAGGATCGTCTCAGGTAAGTAGGTGTACAGTAAGATCGTGACACTGAAACACCACCACCACCACCCGTTGGGTCCCCCATTAATGGGTGTTGACGTTGGGCCAACCACCCAACTCGTAAAACCAAAACAGGTTCCGAAACAAAACAAACCTCAGCTTCGGATGAACAGTAAAAATTTGAAAAAGTTGGGTTTAGGAACTTGGAACGTGCGCACGTTATATGCTACGAATGCTTTGACGACAGTCGTTTCATCAATAGAAACGTACAGATTAGATATAGTGACCATTCAAGAACTGAGATGGACAGGATCAGGAAGTATAAGGTCAAATAACCATACAGTGTTTTACAGTTGTGGCACAAATCACGAAGCTGGAGTAGGCTTCATAATCAAGAATGATATACTCCCATATGTTAAGAATTTTATAGCGTACAATGACAGACTGTGCTACATACAAGTCGAATGTAAATGGTTAAACATGGTATTAGTAAACGGTTATGCACCAACAGAGGAAAAAGGAAATCAGATTAAGGAAAAATTCTATAGCGAGTTAGATACCATATATCAGCGTTTCTCAACCTCTTTTAAACATATCTATACAATATTCATCATGGTATGGACTATATAGACGCAGGTATGTATTATCCAAAAATTAAAATTTAGTAAAAAAAAACATTGAAATATATACCATAAAAAAATCATTGAACATTTTTTTGTTTAGAAATTTACACATATTAATTTTATTAGACAACACATTCATATTAATTACATTTCAATTTAATCATTGAATACCATAAAAATAAAATATATATAAATGATATATATATATATAATATATATAAATATCAAATTATATTTATATTTATAAATATTTGTATCATAATAGAAATAAATAATAGGATTTTGCAATATTTAGATTTAAATAAAATTAATTCTATATCTTATTGCTATATTATTGTTCAAAGAGCTATAATATTTATTAATTAATTATTATTAGTTAATCTAAATAATATGAGTTCGTGCATACATTATGAATAATTTAATGCAATTCATAAAACATACATGTAGATATGTCCTAACAACCTAATTTTTTGGAACTTAAAATAATAATAATTATAATAATATTATATATATCATTGTTATTATCGGACATATATTATAATGAAATCAAATAGCGCATTAAAAATAAGGGTATTTGCATCAATCTAATTCAAATAGAATTATTTCTATAAGTAACCTCATACTACATTCTATTCGCATGGTTTTTAAACTAAGAGCTCCGATATATATTTATTATTTATAAATTGTAGCATTCTATTTATTGAGTTCACATACACCTAATTATATATTTCTAACTTCTTTCCAACTATTTAAGATGTAGAATTGTCGTTACAACCTAGCACATTGGAATTTGTAAATCAAAAATAATATACTATAATTATATATTTGTACTTTTTATTTTCCATGGTATAAATAATTTAGGAAGTATATATGACCCCTAAAATTTATTTTTCATTTAATAATTATTTTATATATATAAAATAATAAATATCTTAATTTTATTTTGTCATTCGTAAAAATATTAATAATGTGCTTTCATATAATTTTTTTAGATCTTATAAAATATCCTTCCCAATTTCAATTTCATATATTATTTCATTCATTTATAATTCAACCCCAAATAAAATTTTTAATATATCACCTCTAAATTCAGTTGTTAATTTGATACAAATATTTCTTAAAAAAGAAGATAATAATTTTTACATTTAGAACGGCAATTCCTATATCTTTTTAAACTATATTTTTCAATAATTTTTGTGTTTAATTTATGTTATAAACAAAAACATAATATATTGTTTGCTATATCAAAATATTTAAATATAATTTGTTGTAAAGTTAGAAAATATAAAACTTTTACACAAATGCAGTAATTTTATACAATTATTTTTCTAAAATTCAAAATTGCTATAGTTACTTACATTCTGCTAAATATATTAAGCTTTAATTGAATATTTATTACATCTCTTAAAATGTCTTATTTCGCTAATTTTCTTATTATTCGAAAAAGGAAATATACCTAATATTACCTTATGAAAACATTTAAAAAAGATTGTTACAAATATTGCAAATATTGTTTATATTCAAAATTTTTTATAGATATTAGAAAAAAAATTTTAAGATTCGAAGTCCAATGCGCCCTGTAAGAACTCCTTATTTTCCCAACAACAACAAAATTAATGATATCTAAAATTCTAGGGGTCGTGGGAGTTTAATAGATATAACAGTGAACTTTTCATTCTCTATCTATTGGTGTTTTGAAATGTGCGAAATAAAATTTTGAGAATCAATGTGCATCGTGATTTGCAAAATATCTTCCTCTTTTCCAAGCAAATATTTATATCGGATCACTTCATAAGACATGAGAATTTTTTCAGTAACAAATGTGTTGAAAATCTGTAGATAGTTTACATGTTCATTAAATGCCCCATAATATGCTATTATATAAACCAATAATAATATACTATAGTTATAATATTCTATTTTTCAATTTTTGTGGTGACGATTACACAGAGAAGATTATGTATGAACCTGAAATTTAAAATTAAGAAGAAAAATATTTGAAATAAATATATATATATATATATATATATATATATATATATATATATATATATTAATAATCATCTTAATTTTCTCTCCCATTCATTAGCACATATCAATTTTATTTCTCAACACAATTATTCTAATTAAGCATGAAAAATTCTTTGAATATTAGATATATATTTCAGTGCATATTTTTGTAGTAGTATTTTTACATTTATTTTTCTTCTATGGGTTTCATTGTGTAAAACCTGGGGACCATTAGGCCCCCATTTTTCATTTAGGGTTGGGATATTAGGATTCCTTCTATATTAGTTATATGTATATAAATTCCATGAATTGGCCACACAGTGGGCTGACACTCGGAAATGTGCTGAGTGAGCTTTTTGGTCACGTAGCCTCCCATATATGGGGTGCCGTTCCCCACCGACCAGTCAATCGGGTAATGTCTCTATTCATACAGAGCATCTTGGTTACTTTTGTGCAGAACCTCTCAGATAATCACAATAAATAAATCTTTTGTAAGCAGCTACGTTGTCTTTTCGCCTAGTACCTACAGCATTTATTGTTAAAATTAATTATAACACTTAATTGTATTGCACTTCAAGAGTGCCCATAACAACACAAAAAAAATTGTTTTAAATAAAAACCACAATAAAACACATATATATTCCTCATTACATCCTTAATCTAAAAAAATCTAATTTTTCATGTCCTCTGAGTTTAAAATATGTCAAATAAATATTTTCTTTCTAATATATTTTGTTAAAAGTTACACAATTTACTTAACAGATTATTTGTTTAAATGTCTATACTCATATTGAACATTTCTTAAATTATTTATATTGTCTTTTTTTATTTTTTTTCAGAAACAACAAACTAAATATTCATACTTTTTTGTTTTCAATGTTTCATTAATATTTGTAATTGTATTTCATTGTCTTATCACATTAAAATAAAATACTACACATATTTTAACTGAATATAAATTAACATAACTTATTATTTCTATTTTTTTTTCAAATTGTTCTAATAAAATGTATTAATACGATAGTACTAACATATGAAATAATTTTATTATGTTATATAAAAATTATTATATCTATATAATTCTATATCTTTTAAATAATATTGTATTTAATAATTGATGATTTATTTATTATTAGATATCATTTATTATTAATTATTCATGAAATATAAATTTATGTTAAAATTATTAACTATAAGCATTTATCTTTTCCAATAAGTATATTATAATAACACGAAATGGAAAATAAAATAGTTAAAATAAAATTATTTTTGCCTTCTATCGCAATATAATTTTGATATTTTGTGAATTTATCAATTACTATCTTATCAAATTTACATCAATAATAACGACGAGTGCTTAGAAGTCTTTTTGGCAGGGCAGTAAGACGACAAAATATGAAAGCAACCACATAGTGCGATAGTAGATACAACGTATTACCGTAAAAAAATATTATATACATTTAGACGATTTACTACTTCCCCGTCGGATCACTCAGTGGCTATTATCGTTTTAGCAAAGGTCGTCAACTGGGGTGTGGTTAATGTACAAACACACCGGATTTTTAATTTAACGTATAAAATAGGATAGAAAATAAATAAATAATATTAATGTACCATTTATTTAGTTATATTTAGAGAAAAGCTCTAACGCATAAAAACTCCAAGAGAAAAATAAAGATAAATAAAAAATAAATAATAATATACGAGTATATATATATATATATATATATATATATATGTATACAGTGGTGTTCCCATAGGGTATACTCCATATACGCCGTATACTCTCATGACTTTTTTGAAAAATCATGGATATACTGCGTATACTCTCATGATTTTTTGAAAAATCATGGGTATATTGCGTATATTTTCAAATCTCAAGTTATATGCAACGGAGAAAAAAACACAAGTTCTGAAGAAAGGCCTCAAAAGTTTTAGTTTATTTTTTATGTTTTATGATTAATTTTATTATTCGAATTTATATTTATTAATTTTCCCATTGTAGGCCTCTATACCAGTGCTTCTCAACCTGGGGGCCGTGGCTATATGACTTGGGGGCCTTGAAATATTTATTCCATTTAAAATATTTTCGATTATTTATTGAGGTTAAATCCTTTGTTTAGTATACTCGTATGTTCCGTAAGTCACCGTACATAATCTATATATTTTTAATTTTTCATTTGGTCGCCATAATATTCGTAAATAATCCTGTTCTGATTTATCCACCCAAATTTGACGATACATTTTAGTTATATCTCCGGAAAACGTGTATTTATGAGTACGAAAGCGTGCAATAATTTGTACCAAATCTTGTAGCACCGGACTTTTCATTAGAACGTCATTTAATGACACACCCGTATCTGATTTGCTTAATGCGTCAAACACCACTCTCAGTTTAGTAGTACGACTATTTTCGTTTAATACGTAGGAATGTGGCAAGTATAAATAATGCGTGAGATTGTCATTTACTTCTTGCATATGTCCTAATTCCAAAAAAATGTTCATAAAATCTCGATAACGATCATATAAGTCTGCATTCTGTGTTAAACGTTTTTCTAACAATAAAAATCGACGAAGTGCAATTTGATACGATTTACCTAATTCAGTTATATTATTTTTAAATGGTAACCGAACTATGAATTTTCCATTTACGTCTCGCTTAACAGTTTCTTCAAAATGTTTTAAGCACAACGTCTATCCAGCTGTCCAGATTTTCTTTGTTGTGATTTCTTCTATTTTCCAAAACTTTTCTATTTTCTCCGTTAAATCCGTGTAATAATTATCGTTTATTGCTACCATACAGTTACTTATCGTATCCTTTTCGTTTTGACTAACACGACCCGACACGATCCATCCTAATTTCGTTTTCTGTAAGAATGGGCCACATGGGTATAATTGAATGATATTGGCACGCATAATTTCCCAATATAAGTCAGCTCCAATTAACATATCTATTTTTCCACTTTGGAAAAATATAGGATCTGCTAAAACTATTTTTTTTTTTGGCATCTTAGATTTAAAATACTACATGTGTTAATTGGTAAACAAGTTGTTATCTTCGGGAATATTAAAAATGACCGCGTTGTTCGGAATGAATTTATACACGATTGAACCGATATATTTAATTTATACGTAACATTATGACTAACATTTGGGGGGGGTTAGTCCTCCTGGATGCAGAGTATTCCCTCAACAAATTTGATGAGAACATCACTGTATATATATATATATATATATATATATATATATATATATATATATATATATATATATATATACGAAACAAACAAATAAACAAAACGAATAAGTAAAATTATATCGAGACTAAATAATTAAAAAAAACTTGTTTTTTTTAACGGAACTTCTGGAGGGAGAACAACTTATTACACTGGTCATTTTAGTTGAAATAAATAAATTACAATAAAATAACGAACAAAATCACTTTACTCAAGGAAAAAGAATAAAATGTACCGGCCTTAATAAAAAAAGAAAAAAACAAATTTACTTACCCACATCGTCTTCACTTCACCATTCGGTGCACATCGCTGTAGGGACGGGACGTAGAAATTACTCAATGGTGTAGATAGAACAATAAAATTACAATAAAATTTTGCACGATTTGTCCATCCACATAGACAACAGTAAAGATAGCGAGTCGTTCAGAAAAGTAAATTTTTATTAATATTCATCCTTTTAATATTATATTATAATTAATCCCAGGGCCGTCCCGAGGTTTTTCGGGGCCTGGAGCAAATTAATTTGGTGGCCCTTCAACCATCATAATCAGGGCCGTCCCAAGGTTCGTGCAAAGTTCTTGCAAATGTATTTTTCCAAACCTTAACCAACCAAGTTCATCATAGACGTATTTTAGGGGAGCTTGAGGAGGCTAAGCTTCCTCTCATTGTCGTTTTTAGCCCCCCAGGAATTTTAGTTTTTTTAACAATTATATATATAATAAACATTATATATATCAAATACCTATATATTTGATCACCGCGCTTATGAAGCTTATTTAAATGCATGTACCTACTGCATTACACTTTCAATAACTTCTTATCAATGTATTACCAAATATACTAAAAATATACAATTTATCCCTAGATAATTATAAATATCCACGGAAAATAGGATCTCAGATTTTTATAGGATTAAATAAACAGATAAAGTAAATTAAGAAAATTAAAAAGAAGGTAAATTATATTCTTTTATTATTTAAAATAAAATATTAACATTTAAATAAGAAAATTTTTTTTCAGCAAAGCTATCTATTACATCATCGTAATCGATAATCTTTGCTAATTTATGTTCAATGGAGAGAAGTATTAAATGATTTAGCCGGTTCTCTTCTGTGGTTGAACCTAAATCATTTTTTATTAATTTTAATTTGCTGAATGATCGTTCTCCTGTTTACACAGACGTGGAAATAGTAGAAAGTATTCGAAGACAAATACATGTTTGAGGTAGTATATTTTGAAGTCCTTTTTTATATATATGATTAAGAATAGAAATCGATGCAACTTGGTTATTATCAAAATAATCGTTGATACTTTGCGTATTTTGCAATAAATTCGAAGTTCATCTGTTAACACACTGCACATACGTCATTAGAATATACACTTGAAATGATTTCAGCTTGAGTTTTCAAATATTCATCACTTGGTTCTTCTGAATCTGGTAGATTGATTATTGAAGAAAATATGTTTGTTATTTTTTCATACTTGCTTGAATACTCTCAATATCTGATAAAAATCTATCTAATGCAGTTACAAACACTTCAACTTTAAATTTATTTTCAATATTTTGGAAAGGCTGTTCCTCTGAAATATCATCATCATGAAAATGTCTGTTTCTTCGAACTCTTGAAGTTATTCTAAATTCTTTAGTTAAATTCAAAGAGATTGCTACTGATTTTGTTTCAAGTAATAAGTCATTCCAAGGGTCTTTTATTTGTTGAATTTCTGTAGCTAATTGTTGAAAATGTATCGAACTTTCATCTGTGGATAGTTTTTTGCTCTGTAGAACTTATTTGCGATCATCAATACATTGAAGAACCTTGTACCAGATAGTTGTTTACAATATAAATTCAAAGGAATGTAACCATACAATTATACCATTAGCTTCTTCATAATTATCTGCTGGTAGATTAATTTCATTTTTAACACGAACAAGTGAATTTAAAATACCTGAATAATTTTTACATAATGGACGAACAGCATCAACTCTGGCACTTCATCTAGTAGCTGATATTGACTGTAGCGAAAGATGAGCAGTTTTTTGAAGTATCTTCCATCTTGTTGGACTACAAGAAAAAAAGTTGAATAGCTTTTGAATGTTTCCTATAAATGTTTTTACTTCTGGGCTGGTTTCCATTGCATGTACTCCACATAGATTTTAAGAGTGAGCACTACATGGGGAGAACAAAGCTTGAGGACACTTTTCTATTATTTTACTTTTCACGCCATTGTATTTGCTAGATATATTTGCGGCATTATCATACCCTTGACCCCTGCACAATGCTAAATCTAAATTACATTCAACCAAAATTTCTTCTATTTTGTTCGCAATATCGGATCCTGTTTTTTTTTTCATAATCAACCATTGTTAGAAAGTGTTCTTGTATATCCCAGCATTTTCAAAAACATATCTTATTACAAATACCAATTGTTCCTTATGCGACACGTCTGGAGTACTGTCTACAATAATTACATAATATTGGCATCTTTTTTATGTCTTCGATAATTTTTTGTTGAACGTTTTTGGCACAAATTTCCAAAAACTCGTTTTGACTTCGTGGAGATAGATAGTGAGTAGACATTTTTTTTACGACCATCTTGATATTTCTTAATAGTATCTAAATGATTTTTCATTGTTTCGCTGTAATGACTAACTAACTTTACAGTTGAAATAAAAAGCCCACAGTCTGAGATGAGTGTGTCCTCATTAAGTGTGTACCTCTAAATGGCAAATTATTTTCTGCTAAAAACATTGTGATATCCACTAATATCTAAAGGAGTTTTCTCCATTTTTCTTTTTCTGTGTTGATAGAAACTTGTAAGTCTTTATCGATCCCTTTTCTACCATTTATTGCTTCTATTATGTCCTTCCAAAAATAAGTATCTTTCTAAGTCTTTTGTGTTCCTTTCATGGTTAGATTAGGTTAGGTTAGGTTAGGTTAGGTTAGGTTCACCATTGCGGTGCCACCAACGACGATGCCAACCATACATTTTTTGAATGTGGAGCGTGGATATCGGAGAGACAAAATCTATCACGTCTCCTAGGATCAAATATTAACAAACACAACGTCGTTAAGCTCATGCTGGATAGTGCAGGGAACTGGAGGGCAGTGGCCGAGTTCACCCACAAGGTCATGTCAACAAAGGAAGAGGCGGAGCGGACACGCGAGGCCGGACGAGGACGATTATAATTATAATTATTACCATGTAGTTAATCTTTTTATTATAGGCCGAATGGCCACAGTAGCGGAGTAGGGGCCGCAAGTATTGTAAAAAAATTATTTCTTTTGTTTATGCTATGCATGTTATTGTTTTATTTTATCAATAAATGATGCAGGGGTCCTTTTTTTTTTTTTTTTTTTTTTTTTGTGTGGTATCACGGCGCTGCGAATGGGGACTTTGCCCTTTGGGTCATCCTTCCATTCGCATCCGTATCATTTATTGTAACAAATAAAATAACGATACAATATACAAAACAACTAAAACTAAGGCTTCTTGCCTGTACAATTTTCAGAGGGCTCTATCCCTCTAAGTTTCACTTTCAGTGCACATTATAAAAAGTAATTAACTAGGTTAATTAAGTTTTCTGTTTCGCGTTGTGTTGCTCTTTCCTCTTCCTCTTTGGTTGACAATATCCCGTGGACGAGTTTTCTGACGGCTTCCCATTTGTCTTTGCTCTCCAGCATGTACTGAACAATCGTGTCTGGTTCCATGGGACCTCCCAACGTTGCTTCCAATTTCGTGCGCACTCGCCACCATCTATCACATCGAAACAGTGTATGTTCTGCGTCGTCCATTGTTGCTTTACAATCCACGCACTCTGCTGCATGTCTTTTCTTAAATTTAAATAAATAATTTCCGAAGCAGCCGTGGCCTGTCAATAACTGCGTAAGGTGGAAGTCGGTACTACCAAACTTTCGTGTTATCCATGGCTTGACGTCCTTAATGAGTCTTTTTGTCCATTGCCCTTTCTCATTGGTATTCCATTCTTTTTGCCATTCTTCCATAGTCTTATTGCGCTCCTCGTAGTTTAATTCGTTATTCTGTTTTCTTCGGTATTTTCTTTGCGCTTCCTGAGCGAGTAGGTGTACTGGTATCATACCCGCTATCAGTAATATGGCGTTTGTTGATGACGTCCTATATGCCATTGTCGTTCTTAGTGCTATTTTTCTTTGTGGTCTTGTTATTATTTGGATGTTATTTGTGAAAGCCAGTGACTCTGCCCAGATAGGTGCTGCGTATAATATTTGATTTAGAACTACTGTTGATAGTAGTTTTCTTGTTTCTTGCTTAGGCCCCCTAACATTAGGCATCAACCGTGCAAGTGCATTCGCCGTTCTCTCTGCTTTTTCTGCGGTTACCTTTAGATGGGTTTGGAATCCTAGTTTCTTGCTCAGTTCAACCCCGATATATTTCAGTTTAGTTTTAGGTGTAATTGTTATTCCGTTCAGGATAAATGATGGTTCCACATATCCTCTTTTCTTCGTGATAATCACTGCCTCCGTTTTTTGAGCCACCAGTTTCAGACCGTTTCGTTCCATCCATTTGGCCACTTCTAATAATGCTTCATTCGTAACCTCTTCTAATTTTTCTGTATTTCTACCTGTCGTTACGACCGCCACGTCGTCTGCAAAAGCCACCAACGTCGCGGACGTCTGTGGATCGATGCCACTGGTAATATCCATGTCTAGTAGATCATCATACATAATATTCCACAGGGTGGGTTAGGTTAGGTTAGGTTAGGTTAGGTTAGGTTAGGTTAGGTTCAGTTGCGTTTTCGCGTCCGTCGCGTACACTTGCGGTTTTGCGTCGGTCCGTATTCCAGCGCGTTTTTCGTGGGTTTATTGCGACCGTTTTTTGCGAAAGAGGAACCAAAAGATGCGTCTCGCGATGGCGATTTTGGACACCCTCCGAGCGCGGTAATCGGTTGAGTTTCCGAAAAGTTATCGGCGAAAGACCGTTTCGTGTTTTCGTGTTTTTACGGGCGGCCGTGTTTTACGTAGTTTTCCGTGTGAGATCGGTGAAATCGAAACGCGATCACTCGACAGCGGTTCGTCGGAGGGAGCTGGAAGTTCCACCATCGTAGAGGTCTTGGCGAGGAGATAACTGTAGTGCCACCCTTTCGGACCAGGGACGGACGAGGGACAGGTAAGGAGCGTGTATTCGAGGCGGAACGCCGCGGCTGCACGCCGCCGTTGCTCGGCACGCGTCACGTTCGCCGCCGCCGGCTCGCGTCAACATCCGCCGCCGCCGGCTCGCGTTAACATCCGCCGCCGCCGACAGGCGCGGGTCACTTCCGTTCGCCGCCGGTACGTGTAAACACCGGCCGCCGCCGTCATACACGGGTCGCGTCCGTTTTGCCGAGAGGTACGTACTAAGGCCTGCCGCCGAGCGACACTCGCTACATCGTTCGTCGTCGTCGCGCCACCACCGCTCGGATTGTGGTTGGCTGCTGCTAGTGGCGTGACCGACGCCCGTCGGCCGCGCGATTTAAATACCCGCCCACCGGCGTGAATATCAAGTGTTCGACGTCGCGCCGGGCACGGGGAACCGGGTACCTGCCTACGTGATCAACAGCTGGCCGCAGCACACACGTGAAAAAAACGGAATGGCAAACAAGAAGGGAATGAGCAGGCCGGAGTTGGAAGCAAAGTACTCAACGCTCCTGGACGAGTCACAGCAGTTGGTGAAAACTTTAGAAGAAGCGATAAATGCGTCCTCAAATACGAAGTCGGAAATTAAAAAAACAGCAATTTCACTGGGCCGATCATTCAGAGAATTTGTGGCAACCGCGAAAGCTGTAGGCATGACCAGAAGCCCAGATCAAATAGAGCAACGTATAAGCACCCAACATCAAAAACAACAACAGGAGCAACAGAAGATCTACGATTTAATTCTGGAAGGGCAGTCTAGACAAGAACAGCAAAACAAGGAAGTACAGAAACAACTGACGGAAATCAAGCAACAACAAAACCAAATGCGCCAAAGGTACGATGATAAGCTACACAAATTACGGGCGGAGGGAAATACTCAGGAAACTTGGGCTATGGTAACCGGACGTAACACTGAGACGGATCGAAGAACTGAAGTTGAAGATAGCCAAAAAGGAAAACCACTTACTAGAAATCCAAAGCTAAATAAGGGAAAATCGGCAGAAACTCAAGAACCAGAACAAAAACCGTCATTCAAGAAGAACACTAGAAGGTCGGAAAGAAAACCGGAAAGACCGACGGCTCTAATCATAGATCCCGGCCAGAAGGAAATACCCGAAATGATAAACCGAATTAAAACCGGAACGAATCAAAAAACAATTGAAAACAACATAACAAAAATCCGAGCAACAAGGAACGGAGAAATCTTGCTGGAAATACGTGGAGATAAAAATACAACGGACTTAATTATAGAAGATGTAAACAGAGCAACAGGAGTAAAGGCTAAGGTGGCTAGCCAAAAAGTGCTACTAGAAATAAAGGATATAGACGAATGGACAGGGAAGGAAGAAGTCGCCGAGGAACTAAAGCAAACAACGGACACTAGGGGAGAAGAAATTAGCATCATAAGTCTAAGGAAGTCTTTTAACGGAACGCAGACAGCGCTAGCACTACTCCCGACACATATCGCCAAGAACGTTTCGGAAAAAGGATTTGTTAAGATCGGAATAGTAAGTTGCAGAGTTCGAGAATGTGAAAAGAATGAAAGGTGTTTTAAATGTCTGGCGTTAGGTTAGGTTAGGTTAGGTTAGGTTAGGTTAGGTTAGGTTCTCCCCCGACGGGACCCACCTTGACGTGGTGGGGGAGCTTGCGGGCCCTTAATTGGGTCTTACTAAGCGGTCCCAAATCCCGGCTCTGACCTTAGTTGGTTGGAGTCGGGGCGGCGGTCTCCCGGACCCGGCATGCAGGAGAAGAGCGGACCAGCTACGTCAGTTGGTGGAGTAGGGGTGGCGGTGGCTCGCTGTTTTGAACACGGCGTCTCCCTGCCGCCACCAAAGAAGATCCCGACTGCGTGGCTGGTTCGAGACGGTGAGCAGGGCATCAGTCACACCCAGTAGGGTGGAGTAGGGCCGGCGGGTGGGCGCATCTCCCAGTCCCCCTTCAGTGGGGATGCGTTCCACTCGTCCGCAAAGAAGATCCCGAACAGTGTGACTGGTCCCTGCAGAAAAGGATTGGATGGCCGGGCCCGGGAGACAGAAGATCAGCCAACGCGGGACGGGAAATCCCGGTGTGCTTGGAGGAAGTCGGTCGCCTTTGGCGGAGGGCCAGAGGTGGACAACTTTGCGCCCGGTTTGGGAGGATGTCGGTCGCCTCTGGACTGATCACCCAGAGGTGGACAACTTCGCTCCCGGCCGTTGCGTACATGTCGGTCGCCTCTGGTCAGCCGTGCGGGGGTGGACAGCTTCTCTCTCGGCCACCGGGAGGACCCCTATCGAACACCCAGCAACAACAGGACGGAGGAGGCGGTGTACCGGTGAGGAAGCGGCGTTCCTAGGCAGGCGGCCCAGGATGGGACGTCGTTTCCTCCCCGGTCACCACGAAGATCGGTGACGAAGAAGTGGAAGAACGGCGGAAGAGGAACGGAGTGGAGAATCGAGGTGCATCGGGGAGGTTGCGGCGTTCCTAGGCAGGCGGCCCAGGATGGGACGTCGTCTCCTCCCCGGTCACCGAGAAGACCGGAGAAGGCAATGCAGAACGAAGAATGGCGGCGGCGTACCGGGGATGAAGTGTCGTTCCTAGGCAGGTGGCCCAGGATGGGACGATACTTCCTCCCCGGTCGCCGTGAAGATCAATGGAGCGGGAAGAAGAACGGAAGAGGAACCAGGACGGAGTACAATCAGGACGGAGAGCAACCAGGACGGAGGATGCGGTGTACCGGTGAGGAAGCGTCGTTCCTAGGCAGGCGGCCCAGGATGGGGCGACGCTTCCTCCCTGGTCACCGCGAAGACCAGGAAGAAGACAGGAAGAAAACGAGGAAGTGACGAACGGCGGTGCACTGGGTAGAGGCGTCGTCCCTAGGCAGGCGGCCTATGATGGGACGACGCTTTCTGCCTGGTCACCGCCAAGAAAAACAACGGAGGCAACACAGGACGGAGGAGCAAACGAAGAGGAAACAGGACGGAGGACGGCGGCGCACCGGGTAGAGGCGTCTTCCCTAGGCAGGCGGCCCACGATGGGAAGACGCTTTCTGCCTGGTCGCCGCCAGAACAACGAAAAAACCAGGACGTGACGGACGAGAGAAGAGGAAGCAGGACAGAGGGCGGCGGCGCACCGGGTAGAGGCGTCTTCCCTAGGCAGGCGGCCCACGATGGGAAGACGCTTTCTGCCTGGTCGCCGCCAGAACAACGGAAAAAAAACCAGGACGTGACGGACGAGGGAAGAGGAAGCAGGACGGAGGATAACCAGGGATGTGGCTTCGTTATCAGGCAGGAGGCCAACAACAGGACGAAGCCAATCTTCTGGACACGGAAGTAGACAACCAGGACGGAGAGGACAACGACATACCGGGAAGGAAGGAAGGAAGGAAGGAGGAACGGCGGCGTACAAGGGATGAGGCTTCGTTATCAGGCAGGAGGCCAACAACATGACGAAGCCAATCACTTGGACACGGAAGCAGGAATCAGGACGGAGAGGAACACAGCCATGATGGATGGAAGATATTGATGCGGAGATAGTACGGCGATTAACTCTTAGTTAAGTTAACTAATGTTGGCCGAAGGCCGAAACCGGGGGGGTTAGAGGCCCCCCATATGATGTGAACACCAATCTTTTTATTATTTTATTTTTATTTATTTTCTTTAATATTATGTACGATTGGTGTAATTTTGGTGATGGAATTTTTTATTAAATAAACGATGGCGGCGGCAGGGAAGTAATGCGAAAGCGGTTCCCCTGCCGTCGTCGATGCAAACACGAAAAAAAAAAAAAAAAAAAAAAGGTTAGGTTAGGTTAGGTTAGGTTAGGTTAGGTTAGGTTAGGTTAGGTTCCCCCTCGTGGAACTCACCTTGTCGTGGTGAGGGGGCTTGAACGGTTGTTCGTCGGGGACCAGTGCTATGCCAACCAGGGTCTCCCATGTTGGACAGGACTGGGCCGCGGCGGGCAACCCGACTAAGAGTTCTGAGCTGGTCCTTACTTTAGTTAGTTGGGGCCAGTAAGGCCTGAGCACGCCTTTCGCTGATGACAAACCGGCTCCTCCAACCCCTAACTCGTCAAAGGGGTCACTTGGCACGGGAGTAGTTACGTGCCCACGAGGATCCTGCTGGGCACCTGGCGCACCCAGCAGTATACAGCCTTACCGCTACACCGGGCTCTGTAGCGGCGGACGACCACTTCCCGTGTTCTCGTGGGAACAAGATGGATGACAACAAACACAACAAGACCCCAGGCTCACCAGCTGGTCATCTGGTGAAAACGGCAGGAGTGGACAAGGCGACACGGACTCCGGACGTGGAGGAAGTCTTTCAGCGCACCGGCGCTAAGGTGATGGCGGCGCTGTTGGCCTCCATGACGCCACGCGAGACGGTCGGTCAGGGCACGAAGGGTGTGGCAGGGACTCCGACAGGAGTCGTCAAACGGAAGGACAAGGAGACGTCCCCACCTTCCAAGAAGCAGGACGACGAGGAAGTCGCCTTCACTAAGGCGCTGCGCAACCTGTGGGACGCGTACTCAGTTGTGAGGTACGAGGTTGATGTTGCGTTGGGTGGTCGCAATGTCCCCTTTCTCAGGGATGCCTTGGAAGGGCTCCGTGAGAGCCTGGATCAGGTCATCACTGAGAGGGGGTTAGGTTAGGTTAGGTTAGGTTAGGTTAGGTTAGGTTAGGTTAGGTTAGGTTAGGTTAGGTTAGGTTAGGTTAGGTTAGGTTAGGTTAGGTTAGGTTAGGTTAGGTTAGGTTAGGTTCCCCCTCATGGAACTCACCTTGCCGTGGTGAGGGGGCTTGTGTTCCTCTGTGACCCTGAGAGCTATGCCAACGGTGGTGTATTCCACCAGCAGGGTCTCCCATGTTGGACAGGTCAAAGGGTAGAGGACAGACTAAGAGTTCCACGCCCGGCTCTGACCTTAGTTGGTTGGAGCCGGGAAGGTCTCGGCGCTCAGGGGTTGAGACGCAGTTCCGGGATGCAGGAGGCCGATGGGACTGCGACTCCCCCTCGGGCGCCGAGAGGGATCCTGTGGATCAGGAGGAAGCGGTTTGGCGGCGTGACCGTGAATGACGCCGCGGAGTGCAGTCCAACATCATCCGGGACGGAGTGTCCCCAGGGTTGAGGCGCAGTTCCTAGGCAGTTGGCCGAGGATGGGACTGCGCCTCCCCTCGCGTGCCGCGACGGATGAAGAGGACCGGAGGACGCGGTTTCCGGCGTAACCGAGAAGACGTCGAGGAGGAAGCAGCCCAACAACACCTGTGGCGGAGAGTCTCGGTGCTCCAGGGTTGAGACGCAGTTCCTAGGCAGTTGGCCGAGGATGGGACTGCGACTCCCCTCGGGCGCCGAGACGGATCGTGAAGATCTGATGGAAGCGGTTCGCGGCGTGACCGGGAAGACGCCGCGGGAGGAGTCCAAATTACATCGAGGACGGATCGTGAAGATCAGGAGGGAGCGGTTCCGGCGTGACCGCAAAGACGTCGAGGAGAAGGCAGTCCAACAACAACTGGGACGGGGGAGTCTCGGTGCTCTAGGGTTGAGGCGCAGTTCCTAGGCGGGTGGCCGAGGATGGGACTGCGACTCCCCTTGAGCACCGAGACGAACCATGATGGAAGCTTCGCGGTTCCGGTGACGAGTGGCGGACAGCGGCGTTAGGGCCCCTCCGGGCTAATAGCCGGAGCGCGAAGAGGCCCACATTTAGTTAAGTCCTTAAACTGTGGGCCGAAGGCCGAATCTAGGGGGTTCGAGGCCCCCTGTTTTGGTGTCAGGTACTAAGGTACCCCCCCCCCCGCGGCATAGTTACGTGCGGTTTTGTACCCGTAACTATGCCGCAGTAGACAGTATTGTGTTTTCCCTCATTATTTGTATTTATATTTATATTGTTGGTTTCACAATAAACGATGCGGCTAGGGAGGAAGTAATGCCTCACGGCGATTCCCTCCCTAGCCGCGATTTCGACGAGTAAAAAAAAAAAACAAAAGGTTAGGTTAGGTTAGGTTAGGTTAGGTTAGGTTAGGTTAGGTTAGGTTAGGTTAGGTTAGGTTAGGTTAGGTTAGGTTAGGTTAGGTTAGGTTAGGTTAGGTTAGGTTAGGTTAGGTTAGGTTAGGTTAGGTTGTTAGGTTAGGTTAGGTTAGGTTAGGTTAGGTTAGGTTCTCCCCGACGGACCCACCTTGACGTGGTGGGAGCTTGCGGGTTAATTGGGTCTTACTAAGCGGTCCCAGATCCCGGCTCTGGCCTTAATTGGTTGGAGTCGGGGTGGCGTCTCCCGGTCCTGGGACCAGGCGCAGCGGACCAGCCACATCCGAGATTGGGAGTCCTGGCGGACTGGGTAGGTGTTGGTCCTTATCCGAAGCGTATGCTGAGGAGGGGACCACATCTATTCGGGCGTCGGGACGACCTAGAGTTCGGTGAAGCTGGTCGTGGATCATGGTGTCACCGGCTTGCCTTAATTGGCTGGCCGGTGACGAAGACGGCGGCGGTCCAGTCACACCCAGTACGGAGAAGGCCCGGCGGATCGGGGGCATGTGCAGTTCCCGGAAGGGGCTGCCCTCTCGGACGTCGGGTCAATCCAGGAACAGTGTGGCTGGCCGCCAAGAACAGGACGACAACGGGACCGGGAGACGAAGAAGCAAGCCGGTCGACAATCGAAGACGCCCCGGGGGGTCGAGGCGTGGTCCCTAGGCAAGGTGGCCCGAGATGGTTGACTGCGCCTCCCCCCCGGTCGATCCGTGGACGGGAGAAGACCGGCAATGCGGAAGGATGACGCGACGGCTGGCGAAGAGTCGAAGCGTGAAGCAGCCCACAAGCTATTTTTTATTAGTTAAGCTTCTAAAATGTGGGCCGAAGGCCGAAACTAGGGGGTTCGAGGCCCCCTGTTTTGTTGTTTGGTACTAAGGTACCCCGCGGCATAGTTACGTGCGGTTTCGTACCCGTAACTATGCCGCAGAAGAGAGTATTTGTGTTTTCCCCATTTTCCCCATTTTATTGTAATATTATGTGTAATTTGGTTTCACAAATAAACGATGCGGCTAGGGAGGAAGTAATGCCTCACGGCGGTTCCCTCCCTAGCCGCGATTTCGAAGCGTAAAAAAAAAAAAAAAAAAAAAAAAAAAAGGTTAGGTTAGGTTAGGTTAGGTTAGGTTAGGTTAGGTTAGGTTAGGTTAGGTTGATTCCGGTGTTGGCGCTCGTCGAGTGAACACCGTCGTGCGCGTCGCTCCGCGGCAATTGTGTTTTTTCTCGGGAACAACTTGTTTGTTTTTTGCGCGCGAGGTACTTACAGATTCGTCTTGCGACGGGGATTCCGTAAAGGTCTCAATCGTGAAAATCGGTCGCTTTTTGAACGTGTAGTGGCGTTTTTGCGTTTTTTACGTGTTATTTGTTTGGCGTCAATCGCGTTTCGGAAACGTGTGTTTTTCTCGGCAGGTAATTGGCGTAGACGGCTGGTTTCTGCACCAAAGAAAAGCGCTCGTCGAGGCCGATTTTTTGGTGCCGCTCACTTTGAGCTGTGACAATCAGGGATCTGGTGAGTGGTATTTATTGGTTTTATACGTCGGGGTATCGCGCCGCCGCGGTCCGGATTACGTCACGCGAGCCGCGCGTCGCGGCCGCCGCCGTCGGTTCGCGTAAACATTCGCCGCCGCCGGCACGTGCAACATCCGTCGCCGCCGCATCCGGTACGCGTAAACATTCGCCGCCGTCGGCATGTGCAACATCCGTCCACCGTCCGACGCGGGACGTTCGTAATCGTTTTTAATCGTTTTACGCGAAAAAACCGGTCGTCGATTTTTCGAGCAAACAGCCGCCGCCGCCGTCGACGTCTCGATATATCCGCTGTCGACTCGTCTCGCACGCGCGATATCGCCAGCGACTTGCCGTTCGGCTCGCGGCGGCCGTAAATTAATCGATCATGGCTTCACACGTCGAGCGATGAGGACTCCGATATGGAAATGGGCGGGCTACTACACGGTGGAACCAAGAGGAAGCAGATGTCGCCGACTATCAACCCAGACAGCGCGGATACGGCGTGGCGAGGGCGCTCAGGAGTCGGGCGGCCGATGACGTGGCATACGAGGCGAGAATGACAGATGCCACGGTTCCGTCGCCGCTACTTCGCTTGTGACAATTTAATCGAACTAATTAACAAGACGGCGGGATGAGTTCAAACGAGATACGCGCAGAAAAAGCAAAGGAAGAGGAAGGAGAAACGACAGGCGCGGCGGAAACGGCAGTAGCGAAGACGATGGTGGACTGCTCCACCGAGACTCCATGGTGGGCACAGTGCGGCAGAACCCCGAAGGCGGATCAGTCAGGCCGAAACGCAGGTCGAAATCCAAAGAAGCCAGAGCGGTCACGTTGCACGTGGCAGTTCAGGCCGAAGTGGCGGAGACGAGGTTGGACGACCGTACAGCCGAAACGGAGACAGGGAACCGAACCGACGGAGAGGAACACGCAGGTCGCAGGGAACAAGGTCAGTGTAAAACCTCCGGACGTCCTGGTAAAGTTGGCTCCCAGCACGACGTACGCCGATTCGGTGAGAATGCTGCGCGGTACAGCCGGACTTCACCGTCGAGTTTGAGTCAGCGTCAGGCGATGCGTCAGACCAGGACGGGCACCTGCTCGTTGAGTTGAACAAGGGGCCAAGTCAGAGGCGGCGGTCAGCAAGTTGGAGCGCGATTAAGGAGAAGCTGGGTGATCGTGTCGGGGCAGTGTCGCAGCTGTGTCAAATTGTCGACATGGAGTTAGTGGACATCGACGATGCAGCCACCGGATAAGAGGTCTTGGAGGCGTACCGCGGGACGATCCCGGACGGTACCAGCGGAGGCGAGAGCACCGGCGAGTAGTAGGCGGTCAGGCTCACCGGTCTTTGGAGCACCAGGTCCGGCCAACAGGTCGCCACGCTGAAAGCCAGCTACCGCCGCCAAAATCAGCAGGGTGACCATTGGCTGGACAATCTGCCGCACGCGAACGACGTGCCGATCAGGTGCTACCGGTGCCACGGTTTCGGTCATCGATCGTGATTGCACCGGCCTGATCTGTTAGGGCATGCAGAAGATGCGGTGAGCTTGGCCACGCGGAGAGGACCTGCAACGCCGGAAGATCGCTGCATGCGAGCGAGCGGACACGGGAGGAAGGTGCAGGGATCCAGCGGATGCACGCCATGAAGGAAGCAAATAACAGGCAGGATAATAATCGGGCTCCTCCGAACACTAAAGTCGGGCGAACGCCTAACTAATTAAGTTCTTAATGTGGGCCGAAGGCTGAGTTAGAGCCCCTTTTTGATATGAAAACCAATTTTTTGTTACGTAATTTTTTGTTTTTGTATTGGTTGTATTTTCATTAATAAACGATGGCGGAAGTAATGCGAGCGGTTCCCTGTCGCCGTCGTTACTCGGAAAAAAAAAAAAGGTTAGGTTAGGTTAGTTAGGCATAGCTACGTGTTTTGTAGTAGCTGCCGAATATTGTGTTTTTTCCTAATTTATGTATATATTTTCTGGATTTCACAATAAACGATGCGGCCAGGAGGAAGTAATGCCTAACGGCGATTCCCCGGCCGCGATAGTGTAGGTTAGGTTAGGTTAGGTTAGGTTAGGTTAGGTTAGGTTGTTAGGTTCTCTCGACAGGACCCACCTTGACGTGGTGGGGGAGCTTGCAGGCCCATTGGGTCTTACTAAGCGGTCCCAGATCCCGGCTCTGACCTGGTTGGAGTCGGTGGCGGTCTCCGGTCTTGGGACAAGGGCGGACCAGCCACATCCGAGATTGGGAGTCCTGGCGGTCTGGGTAGGTGTTGGTCCCTCCGAAGCGTATGCTGAGGAGGACCACATCTATTCGGGCGTCGGGACGACCTAGAGTTCAGTGAAGCTGGTCGTGGATCATGGTGTCACCGGCTTGCCTTAATTGGCTGGCCGGTGACGAAGACAACGGCGGTCAGTCACACCCAGTACGGAGAAGGCCCGGCGGATCGGGGCATGCAGTTCCCGGAAGGGGCTGCCCTCCCGGACGTCGGGTACCAATCCAGGAACAGTGTGGCTGGCCGCCAAGAACAGGACAAGATCGGGACCGGGAGACTGAAGAGCAGCAGGCCGGTCGACGAACGAAGACGTCCCGGGGGGTCGAGGCGTGGCCCCTAGGCAAGGTGGCCCATAATGGTTGACTGCGCCTCCCCACAGTTCGACCCTGGTACGAGAGGAGACCGAACTGCAGTTGGATGACGTGACGGCTGGAGATCGAGCTGGAGCGTGGAGCAGCCCACAGCAGAATTTATTTGACATAGTTAAGCTCCTAAAATGTGGGCCGAAGGCCGAAACTAGGGGGTTCGAGGCCCCCTGTTTTGTTGTTTGGTACTAAGGTACCCCGGCATAGTTACGTGCGGTTTCGTACCGTAACTATGCCGCAATAGATGTATTGTGTTTTATATTGAAAATTTATTTGGTTTCACAATAAACGATGCGGCTAGGGAGGAAGTAATGCCACGGCGGTTCCCTCCTAGCCGCGATTTCAGAAAAAAAAAGAGGTTGTTGTTGTTAGGTTAGGTTAGGTTAGGTTAGGTTAGGTTAGGTTAGGTTAGTTAAGGTTAGGTTAGGTTAGGTTAGGTTAGGTTAGGTTAGGTTAGGTTAGGTTAGGTTAGGTTAGGTTAGGTTAGGTTAGGTTAGGTTAGGTTAGGTTAGGTTAGGTTAGGTTAGGTTAGGTTAGGTTAGGTTAGGTTAGGTTAGGTTAGGTTAGGTTAGGTTAGGTTAGGTTAGGTTAGGTTAGGTTAGGTTAGGTTAGGTTAGGTTAGGTTTCGTGGAACTCACCTTGTCGTGGTGAGGCTTGAACGGTTGTTCGTCGGAAGTGCTGCCGCCAGGGTCTCCATGTTGGACAGGACTAAGCCGCGGCAGGACTGACAGTTCAGTAGGCGGCTCTTCAGCCTTGGGCAGCCGTCCTAGGAAGGAAAAGATAAAAATGGCGGTAGGTTAAAACGTAAAGGTCACCTGAAAAAACTGAACATGGACGTCGCAGTTTTACGGTCGCAGGAGATTCGATGCTCCAGGACCGGCGGCTGAGGTGCGCGCCCCAGGCGTCGTCATCCTGTCACGCACCAAAGGTAGCGGTGAGGCAGGATACCGCCAGCCCAGGGCTGGTAACACTACTGCTGGGGAGTGCGGCAGCTGGTACGAGGCCGACTGCCAACATATCGAGAAAACTGGGACCGGAACCACTCGGAAATGTTGCGTCGAAGAATGTGACGGCAGCGAAACGGCTGCTGGCATGGCAGTCAGTTAACATCTCCCTAAGCGAGGAGGAATTATTTACCAGGCTGCGTGAAAGTATAATATGGATGTATAAAGTCGCCGGCAACACAGGACGTCCATAGGAACTGAAGATGCGCTGGGCAATACGAATCTGTGGTACGAGTGAGGAAGCTTGCTAGCAAGGTTCCGGAGACCTGCTCGTGGAAGGTGGTCTGACTTAGTCAGTTATCAGAGACCAAGAAGGCGATGCAGACGGTTAGATGCAAAAGAGCCAGGAGCAGAAACTGCAGCTAAATATAGGATCTCCGCCATGCACAGTCAAACGTTGGCCATGGTGGCTATCCAGCAGGCCCAACAGGAACAGCTTGCGGATATAAGAACAGCTAAAGGAGCTGCAGCCTAAGCGAAGAAAGGGAAGGTATTGACCAGGGGGTCAGCCGGACAGCCTCCTAAACAACACAGGAGGCTGCGGTTCCAGCAGACCTGGGTAACCGTCGGAGGACGTCGGCACGTGGCGGAGGTGGCCAAGGACGTAGGACGGAAGGAGTCGACTGCACTGCGGCACCAGCGCGGCCGAGAACTGGCACTGGAGGACGCCAGAAGGCTGGTCAGGAGACAGAAACAGAGGCTATACCATTAAGTGAAGGTGACGTACGCGAGCGTTATGCGGTCGTCACGGGTGAACCTTAAGGATAATGGGATCGCCAGCCTCAGGAAGATCAGAAGGACTAAAGCTGGGGCGATTTTGATAGTCCAGGACAGGGAGGAGGCGGTCAAGCTGGAATCTCTATTGAAGAGCGCCATAGGGAAGCAGCCCGGGTAAATCGACCTATGCGGAGAACCAAAGTGTTGCTGTAACGTTCCCGAATGGGTCGAAGCGGACTAGAGTGCCTTAAGGCAGTGGACTGGAGAGGATAACGGTCGTTATAAAGACAACGCGGGAGAGGCGGTGGCACTCGGCGCGCCCATGGCGCAGCCTCCAGGCTTGCAGAATTGAAGGCTGTGAGAATTAGCTGGGGCATATGTGCGATCAGGTGCTAGAGCAAAATCGCCCATACAAATGCCAAGGCGGTCACCTAGCGCGGGCTGTAGGCGGCGGCCGCTAAGAGTGCTCAGATGCGGACAGGTGGACACCTGGTCAGGACTGCCCTGGTAGCGGACCTTCGGACTACCAACCGCCAGTGGATGAAGGAGGCACCCAGGCGCAGCAGGTGATAAACAGCAGGTGACTGGACGAAGGATGACGGTCAGGAGGGATGCAAGATGTAATGCAATTTAGTTAAGTTGACTTTGTAGGTAAATGGCCGAATACAGGAGTTAGAGGCCCCATTATATGTAAATATACGTTTAGGAAGATTTGTGTTTTTGTAAATATGTATATGTATATTGTTTCACAAATAAACGATGCGGCCAGGGAGGAAGTAATGCCTAACGGCGGTTCCCTCCCTGGCCGCGATACCGTATGAAAAAAAGGTTAGGTTAGGTTAGGTTAGGTTAGGTTAGGTTAGGTTAGGTTAGGTTAGGTTAGGTTAGGTTAGGTTAGGTTAGGTTAGGTTAGGTTAGGTTAGGTTAGGTTAGGTTAGGTTAGGTTAGGTTAGGTTAGGTTAGGTTAGGTTAGGTTATGTTAGGTTAGGTTAGGTTAGGTTAGGTTAGGTTAGGTTAGGTTAGGTTAGGTTAGGTTAGGTTAGGTTAGGTTAGGTTAGGTTAGGTTAGGTTAGGTTAGGTTAGGTTAGGTTAGGTTAGGTTAGGTTAGGTTAGGTTATGTTAGGTTAGGTTAGGTTAGGTTAGGTTAGGTTAGGTTAGGTTAGGTTCTCCCCGACGGACCCACCTTGACGTGGTGGGGAGCTGGCCCTTGGGTCTTACTAAGCGGTCCCAGATCCCGGCTCTGGCCTTATGGTTAGTCGGTGGCGTCTCCGGTCCTGGGACCAGGCGCAGCGGACCAGCCACATCCGAGATTGGAGTCCTGGCGGACTGGGTAGGTGGTCCTCCGAAGCGTATGCGGAGAGGGGACCCATCTATTCGGCGTCGGGACGACCTGAGTTCGTGCTGGTCGTGGATCAAGGTGTCACCGGCTTGCCAACTGGCTGGTCGGTGACGAAGACGGCAGCGGTCCAGTCACACGAGTACGGAAGGCTCGGCGGATCGGGGCATGCGCAGTTCCGGAAGGGCTGCCCTCCCGGACGTCGGTCAATCCAGGAACAGTGTGGCTGGCCGTGAAGAAACGGATCGGGTCCAGGATCGGAGACGAAGCAGCTGGCCGGTCAACAAACAACGACGTCGGTCGAGGCGTGACCCCTAGGCAAGGTGGCCGACGATGGTTGATCGCGCCTCCCCCCCGGTCGAAAGAAGGATGAAGACCGGCCCAGCAGACGGAAGACGCGACGGCGCGTGGAGAAGCCCACAGCTATTTTTTTTGAAAAAACTTAGTTAAGCTCCTAAAATGTGGGCCGACGGCCAAAACGAGGGGGTTAGAGGCCCCCTGTTTTGTTGTAGGTACTGGTACGCCGCGGTGCGGTTTCGTACCGTAACTATGCCGCCGATGAAATATTGTGTTTTCCCTTTTTTGTATTTTTGTATTTATAAATTGGTTTCACAATAACGATGTGCCAGGAGGAAGTAATGCCTAACGGCGGTTCCCTCCTGGCCACGATTTCGAAGAGGAAAAGGTTAGGTTAGGTTAGGTTAGGTTAGGTTAGGTTAGGTTAGGTTAGGTTAGGTTAGGTTAGGTTAGGTTAGGTTAGGTTAGGTTGGGTTAGGTTAGGTTAGGTTAGGTTAGGTTAGGTTAGGTTAGGTTAGGTTAGGTTAGGTTAGGTTAGGTTAGGTTAGGTTAGGTTAGGTTAGGTTAGGTTAGGTTAGGTTAGGTTAGGTTAGGTTAGGTTAGGTTAGGTTAGGTTAGGTTAGGTTAGGTTAGGTTAGGTTAGGTTAGGTTAGGTTAGGTTAGGTTGGGTTGTTGGGTTAGGTTAGGTTAGGTTAGGTTAGGTTAGGTTAGGTTAGGTTAGGTTGTTGGGTTAGGGTTAGGTTAGGTTGGGTTGGGTTGGGTTAGGTTAGGTTAGGTTAGGTTAGGTTAGGTTGGGTTGAGTTAGGTTAGGTTAGGTTAGGTTAGGTTAGGTTCGGTGAGGTTAGGTTAGGTTAGGTTAGGTTAGGGTAGGATAGGTTGGTTGGGTTAGGTTAGGTTAGGTTAGGTTAGGTTAGGTTAGGTTAGGTTAGGTTAGGTTAGGTTAGGTTAGGTTAGGTTAGGTTAGGTTAGGTTAGGTTAGGTTAGGTTAGGTTAGGTTAGGTTAGGTTAGGTTAGGTTAGGTTAGGTTAGGTTAGGTTAGGTTAACCGCAATTTCACCCAAAGAAAAAATGTCCGCGTCGGAAGCGCAGGGTCGTATCGCGTCGACTCACGTCGAGCTTTTGAAGATAGCCCTATCGGTTCCCGAGTTATGGGCCCTTAAGTAAAAAATGCCGATTTTCAGTTTTCCAGGGCCGCCGCGCCTATGGGCGCTAGAAGGTTGCGGCGGGCGATTCGGACGGGCGACAATATTCGGCATCGATCGGTGAAAACCCGAGTCCGTAGCCCTTCCGGTTCCGGAGATACGGGCCCGCGAAGTCGAATGTTCGAGTGTTCGCGTGTTTTTTTCCCTGATTTTCGGTGTTTGTGGGCTCATTTGGCCCGTAGCGTACGGTTGGTCGTTTTTTCGACGCCGCCGGACGCGTCGCGGCCGTCCGCAGCGACGGACGTTCTCGGATTTTCGATAGCTGTCACGGTTCCCGAGAAATGTCCCTTTTCCGTAAAAACGCCGTTTTTCTCGGTTTTGCGTTAGGTACGTTAGGTGGGTATCTTAGAGCGTAAGGTTGGTACTTCTGACCGCGGATCCTTATTGTACACATTCAGGAGCTTCGAACGGCACCGGTCCCGAGCCGATCGGAGGACCCTTTTTTTTCAGGAATTTTCGATGGGTAGGGATACGTGGTCGAAAAAATTTCAAACCCCCCCTACGGTCTCCGACCCGGGCGGGAATTGTGGGCACGGGCGAGCCGACCCCGAATCCGTTGTAACGATCCCCGACATCCCGACGGCCGGGGGTTACGGCCGTTTGAAGTTCGGAGGAAAATTTTGTTTTGACTTTTCCGGGATTTTCTTCCGGGGATCGTTAGAGGAGCTCTCCAGGAACGTTTCGACGTAAGAACGGTCCGCGTGTCGCGAACACGGAGGAGTTACGGCGTTTTAAAGTCTGCGCTCGGGGTGGAAGCTATATATTTTACGAAAAATCGAATTTCTACCGTCGGAGTGCGTGCGATCGCAACGGACCTGGGACTCGTAGGCCCGTACGAGACGGTTCGATCGGCGCGGTCCGGTCCCAGTTCGCAATAGGACGGGGTTATGAATTTTCCAAAATCGAGGGGAGGGTGTCGGTTTCCGGGTAGGTGGAGTCGGGTGTTTTTCGACGGGATCCGGTCCGCGGGTCGGCACGGCGGTCCTCGGACCATGCCGTAAAACCAATATCTCAGGAGTTATCCCGGAATCCCTTCGTTGTTCAACTCGACCGCCTCCGACGAGACGCCGATACGCAGGCGGTGCCCGCGGTCCTTACGGTTTCGGTGACGGTCCTAGGATCTTAGATTTCGGTGACGGTTTTCAGGGATTTTACGGTCCCGGGATCTTTATCGTTTCGGGTGATGATTTTTTGTTTTTCGACCGATTTTCGCGCTCGAGGCACCGTCGCATCCGTCTCGCGACGCACGGCCGTCGCCGCGTCGGGCGCGCCAATCGGTCAAAAATCGAGTGAGTTATCGCATTTCGAGTGCGTCGATACGAAATATATTTATTTTAGCCGCCACGGGGATCGGTACGCGCGCGCCACGGCCGTACGGAAATATTATATAAATAACACTATATACGCGGCCGCGCGTTTCTCCGACGATCGCCGAGATATCGCGTCGCGTACGATTCATAATTATTATACAGGTACGCGTTCGATATATGTATATGTATATATGTATAATAATAATACCGGCTCTCGGCGGCCAATTATATTCGGCCGGTTCGTTATCGCGCAAACGCGCGCGATTGTGCGACCGTCGTCGATTTCGACGGCTTCACGCGTATAGGTAATTAACGCGAATTCCGTCGCCGGGCTTTCGATAAACTATAATAATATTATTATATCGCGTCGTTTTCGTTTTCGTTTTCGTTTTCGTTTTCGTTGTCGTGACACACAACACGGCTAGTAATATAAATACGTCTTAGAATTCTACGGGTATAATATTACGTGTTACGAGTTTTGGTATCCAAAATTTTTGTTTTATGAATATCGGTTCGCGAGGTCAAGGGATTTTCAACGGGTCTCGGATTATGGGACAGTTAACGTTTCGTATCCGTTTTAGTGGATTACGCCTACCGGGGATACCACTATAAAAAAAACGCGCCTTGTGCTGTACCCCAAGGGTGGTGTGGAAATCAGCACCTAAGATCAACCTTTGTATAGAAAAGCGTGTTTGAAAAACAAAACGGGAAAAAAAGAAGAAAAAAAAAAAAAACCGAATACGACTCACGACGCGAGCACGGATCGAACCCGCGACCAGCGTCGTCTCGACGCACCGCGGCGGTCACCGCGCCGCGATCACCTCATGACTTCGAACAACGATATCGTGATATTTAAACGGTGTGACGAGATAGCGAGACCCGTATATATTTTTCGCAGCGCGCGCGTTAAAACAAACACCTGTCGGACAAACGTAATCGCGTTATACAACAAGTGGCGTATGATATACCAAAGGTGAATTCCTTCACGGATCGTATGGAATTACACGTTATAGACGCGATTCTCGCAATGCCATACACCGTACTAGTGTGTATGTAGCAATAATTCGATTTTTTGTCAAAACCTTTAAGAAACCGCGAACCAAGGGTGTAAAATGTCTAGTACGACGTTTTCGTGTAAAAACGGTCGCTCGATTACGAACAGTGATGGAGTTACGACGTTTTAAAGTTTCGGGTCGGGATGGTAAAAATTTTTTTTTTAAAAAAAATCGATTTCCGACCCATAGAATCGGAACCCCCTTCGTTTTTTAAAGCTTTTTCGCGTCTTGCGTTTTTTTCGTATCTCTAACGGTTGCCGAGATATCACGATTCGAATTTTTTTTTTTTCGCATAAACGCGATTCCGACAACCGCGTATAGTGCCCGTACACGCAGCCGGCGTATTTCGCGAAAAGTCGAATTTCGCACACAGAACGTTCGAAAAACGTTATAACCCCTCGAACCAACTGCGAGAAACGTAGAGCGGTGCGCGCACGACGTTTTAGTGTAAAAACGGTCCCTGATTTATGAATATCGAAGGATTTATGACGTTTTGAATGTCGCGGCGGGGGTGTGAAAAAAGTTTTTTTTTACGAAAAATCGATTTTCGACCCATAGAATCGGAACCCCCGTCGTTTTTTAAAGCTTTTTCGCGTCTTGCGTTTTTTTCGTATCTCTAACGGTTGTCGAGATATTTCGATTTGAATTTTTTTGTTTTCGTATAAACGCTATTCTCGCAACGCCGTACAGTACCGTGTATACGTAACCGGGGTGTTTGGCGAATAATCGAATTTTTGTCAAAACCTTTAAAACACGTTGACCCCTCGTACTGCGGGTGGCAAATGTAGAAGAGCAGTGCCGGCACGACGTTTTCGTGCAAAAACGGTGCCTCAGTTACGAATAGTGAGGGATTTATGACGTTTTAAAGTGTACGTTGGGGGGGTAAAAAATTTTTTTTTTTTAAAAAATCGATTTTCGACCCATCGAATCCGATTCCCCGGCGTTTTATAAAGCTTTTTCGCGTCTTGCGTTTTTTTCGTATCTCTAACGGTTGTCGAGATATTTCGATTCGAATTTTTTGTTTCTTTTCGTATTTATTACGTCGTGTGTATAATATATTATTATATTATATTATTAATATTTCTCGGCGGCCAATTTTCCGTCGGCCGGTCCATTATCGCACCCGGCGTCGATTCGATTTCGGTAATTACGAGTGTTTCACCGAAATAGATGAGTAATCGTGTACACGTGCCGGCCAATCGGACAAACCCTCTTAATTATCGCGCGTTGTTTTCGTCGTCGGAGCGCACAACACGGCTATTAAAACGAAAATATTTATACATTATACCGAGCGCCGTCGTCCAAGCAGCAGTGTCTTCCGTGCAACAGCGTTTTCCATGCAACAGCGTCGTATTTTTTTTTGTTTGAAACCGTATCAAACTATTATTTTTGTTTTCCTTTTCTAAAAGTCACGCCGACTTTAAGGTAATTTCAAAAAAAAAAAAAATTTTCAAAAATAATAAATTTTTATAAATGTTTTGTATGTTTTCGTAGATAGTGTACCTGTACTGACGTTCAGACAGAATGGAATCGAAAGTCAACGAAGGATCGGACGTGAAGGTAATTTAAAAAAAATTTCAAAATAATATTTTATTATAAATGTTTTGTTTTCGTACACACGTAATAGTTTCAACCGCTCAACCGGAAGGCCATGTCCAAATATCTAATCGACGTCGTCGACGTAGACAGTTTTGCCGTCGTATTTGATCACCTCGGCGCATACAAAACAAACGTTAGTCCGATGAAAATTAAGTTCGGAAAAATTGCCTGTTTCGCGAAAAAATGCGAAAATATCAAGCTATTGGACGCGTATTTTTCTGGAAAAGGTACGATTTATATCGGCTTACATAATTTTTTTTCTTTTTAAAATTATAATCGTTTGCTAAAATTTATATGGTGGTGTCAGGTGTCCGTTTAGAATTTACTCTGCAAGACCCGTCGTCCACCGTACAACCGATATACGTACTAATATCGTACGATAGACCCGCCGAAAATTCGTCGTCATCGTCCAGCGACGATACCGACACCGATCCCGGCGACGAAATCGCAGAGGTACATCGGTTTTTTTTGTCATATATAAATTTAACTATATCGTACGTGGTGGTTACTAACAAAATAACCGTCTGATTTAATTTTAGGTAACTCGTATACCGTGGCGGCAACGATTCCTGGAAAGTTTTATATTTCCCGCTTTCGGCAAACTCCGTAGAGACAGCCGGTCCGTCGTGCATTGTGGCGATCCGTCCACCCAAAGCGCGGACATGGATGGGTCAATTGTGGTGTACCCTGAGGACTATGAGGCGTTTTCGAATAACGTTTTTCAATTGATGAATAGCGATGGTTTTGAAAACGTTATGTTCATGTAAGTGTGAATCGTGTTTGTAATTTTATATGCTATTTACACGAACATTTGTTTTTTCCAATAGCTTTTACACCGCCACACATGGTCTTCAGTTGCCCGTGCCAGTGTTCCGTCAACACATTGTCCAGTTTCACGATCTCTGCCATCTGTCCATTCGGTTATTCCAGGTCCACGTCGCGGTCACGTTTACGGCGCATTCGAAGTCCAGGGTCGTGAAGTGCGTTCGGCAAAAACTACTGTCCGTCTTTAAGAACCCAACCATCTATTGTGCCCACCTCGTGTACGACCAGGTGTACTTTCGTGCTAAGTCATTCAGGGCACAGGTCCCCGCCTTGCCCTTTATGACTTACGTCCAAGCGTACGATCCGGGCGTACACAGGGTGCGGCTTTCCAACGCCGTATCACCATTTGTCTGGGCCGTATTCGGCGGGCCTGCTCTTTTGAGCAGCCGTTTCGAGACTCTCCGGGCACTCGGTGATACCGGCAATGGCCTTAGTAGGTTGCGTTCTTACTGTCAGTGTTGTTTAGAAGGGCCATCACTGCGGTTCGAAATGGTTTTCAGCAACCATTCACCAACACAGATCCTGGGTCTGTTGCCCAGTTACGGGCAGCGCCTAGTGGATTTTGTGGTCGTGAACGAGTTGCTGTCCATCTCGAATACGCAATGGCCGTTGTATATCAACTCAACGTTCAGGTTTTTTGTCGACAGTACTTCACGAATCCTGGCCGAAATTCACAAACGCCATTTCACCAGAAACGTTAGTAATGTTAATCTAATGTATACTGATTTGATTTAAAAACATTTTCTAAATTTTTGATTCTTATTCCACAGGCCCTTGCCGAATTATATGACGTGATCATATTGATGCACTATTTCATCAGCGGCTCGACGTACAGGCTGGATAACCGAAGGACAAAGGTACTGGTTCCCGCCCACCAAACGCATGTCGGTTCGACGGCCAAGGTGAGGCGGAACCAGTACGGTTTTATAAGTGTCAACTGGACGGCAATCGGGCAACACCACACATTGGACCCATCCCAAGTGTGGGAGCATCTGCCTCTCCCAAACGACCGGAAAATCTTGGTGTCAATTTTCAACTCTTTGGGAGAGTACGATCTGATATCCTGCACCGCTGAAGAAGTAATTATCTATTTAATGTTTAATATCGTCGAAGCGTTTAGCCTAACATTTTTGTTTGTTAAATTGTTTTGCAGTGCGCAAATTGGTGGATATACGTACTGGGGACGTACGTCGCGAACGCCTGCGAAATCGCCGCACCTTCCTCATGGAACACGTGTTTCAGAAGAGCTGCGGTTTTGCGGGCATACGACAGTCGGTCGCAGAGTGATAGGTCGTACGTTAGACTGTCGGTGGATGGCCTTCTTCCACCGTCTGACGTATTGGCCTGTTTCCTGCGGCCGACCGTACGAGTGACGGACGTGGTGAGGCTGTTAATATCGTTGCGGGAAGATTTCGACGACGTCGTGTCGTCGTTAACTGACAAAATCGAAGCCATCGAGGTCTTCCCGCTGCGGATTCTCTCACCGGCCTCCACCGCGAGATAGTAAGTAATTTTCTTTTTTTCGGATTTTATCCTGTACCACCGAGTCATTAACTCGATTTTTAAAAGTAATTTTATGTATTATATCGAATTTTTTTTTCTTGTCTAGTTACGATTGGGTCAACGTGGGGAAGCCGGCTGCCTTAGATGCTCACGTTGTCCGGTTAACAGTCGACCAGATTGCGGCCGAGGCAGCCGGCTTAGGAACGATGGAAAGGCGGTGAAGACAACGTAACCATGACTTTTTATTTTTTTTTTTTTTTTTTTAATTTATTTCTTCTTTATATAACTTATCAATTCTTTATTATTTATTTCTTATGCATGTATATATTTTTTGTTTATCTCTGTTATCTACGTATCAATTGTTACGTTAGAATTTGTGTTTTACTGTTGTATTATTGGTTTCAAAAATAAACGATGCGGCCAGTAATGCCTAACGGGTACCCTCTCTGGCCGCGATACCGTACGAATCAATAGCTAGCGTATTTATTTATTTATTTATTTTTTTTTTTTTTTTGACCTATTTTCTCGTTCGAGGCACCGTTGGATCCGTCTCGCGACGTATAGCCGTCCCAGCTTCTGGCGCGCTAATCGGTAAAAAATTGAGTGAGTTATCGCATTTTAAGTGAGTCTCGATACAAAATATATTCTACGCGTCGCGCGCGTCGTCGTCGGCCGCGGGGACCGGTACGCGCGCCACGGCCACGGCCGCCGCCGTTCCGCTACCGCGCCGGTTAGGTTTGGTAAGTTTTTGTTCGTATTGAACGAAGTTTTGCTTAACGGCTTTCCGGGCAGTGGGTGTATTGCCGATATTAAAAAAAAGGAAAAAAGAAAAAAAAAAAAAAAAGAAAGTTATTCGTATTACGTGTGTATAATATATAAAAAGATATGACTAATAACTCTCGGCGGCCAATTTTCCCTCGGTCCTTAATTGTAGCGGATACGCGCCCGCACATCCGACACACCCTCATTAATATTTCGCGTTGTTTTTGTCGTCCGATCACACAACACGGCTATTAAAACGAAAATATTTATACATTATACCGAGCGCCGTCGTCCTTGCAGCAGTGTCTTCCGTGCAACAGCGTTTTCCATGCAACAGCATCGTATTTTCTTTTTTGTTTGAAACCGTATCAAACTACTATTTTTTTTTTTCTCCTTTCTTAAAAATCCCTCCGACTTTAAGGTAATTTAAAAAAAAAAAATTTTCAAAAATAATAAATTTTATGTTAGTTTTTAAAAATATCGGTTCGTTTGAAACTCATTATTTTTTATTTTTTTTCAATAGAAAAACATCGAAATGAGCGATTCCGGGGAAGAGGTCACTCGTAACACCGTAGCGGACACAACAGTGAGTATGAATACGAATCGAATAATAAGCACTCTCGGATTCACATTATTAAAGCCGTCAACAAATACAATATATTCTAATATTGACACAACACTTTTTTTTTTTTTTTTTTTCAGCCGAGAGGACGGATCAAAACCTTTCTGGAGGATGTCGAAAACGAAAAAAAAGCCGTCATCAAGGCTAGAAGGGATAAGTTCCTAAAGGAACTAAACAGTACTTCACTAAAAATGACGGCTAAGAACATCGGAGCGACCGGCATACGTGAGCTCAATGTACAAATAATTTTATGTACGTATACTTATATGAAACTTCCTTTATACACAGCTCCAGAGTCGGTGTACAAAGTGGCTAGAGAGGACCTGGACGTGACGGCGATGGTGAAAGAGTCGTATCAAACGATACGACTCCGGGCCATGGATCTAGATAGGAATCTGCCGACAACGGGTCGTAAAGTCATTGGACCGGACGCCCGTTTTTGGGGTGATCCGGTCGCTTTGACTGATACGCCGACGGACATCGAAATTCGTAAGTAAAATATAATTCAATAATCTAATGACATTAAATCTAACGATTTAAAATCTTTTACAGCCTATGTCACAAGTCGGGGGCAGATTCCCAAAGAACTGCAACGTGGCTATGTCTATCCAACGAGTACGTTAACAATAATATAATTCTAATAATACTACCGTCTATATTTCTAAAATACGCAACTGACAATCCAATTCATTTGTACGTTTCCAGGCCCGAAAACACCGTCGCCGTCAACACCTCGCCGCACTCCCCCGAAAAGGAGGAAGTTGTACACCGACGAGGAAATTGACGTCCTCTCCACGCTCCTCGTGACCGACCCGGAACGACTACAGTCAACGGAGGGAATAAAATTTCTTTTGACGATGCCGCCCTTCCTAGGTAAAGGAAGGACGGTATCGTCAATGAGAACCAAAGTAAGTGAGTTGAAAAAAAAATAGTAAAAATTGACCGTGGATTAGACCTATTGGGGATACCACGTTAAAAAAAATGCGCTCATTTATGTACCTCAATGGTAGTGTGGAAAGCATAATACGTACGTAAGTTATTTTTAATTTTTTTTTTATTTTTTTTTTTTGACCGATTTTCTCGCTCGAGGCACCGTTGCATCCGTCTCGCGACGCACAGCCGTCCCCGCGTCGGGCGCGCTAATCGGTCGAAAATTGAGTGAGTTATCGCATTTTGAGTGCGTCGATACGAAATATATTTTTTTTTACGCGGCGCGCGCGTCGTCGTTGTCGGCCGCCGCCGCGGGGACCGGTACGCGCGCGCCACGGCCGTACGGAAACTTTTCGTTTTCGCGGTTTAATAGCGTTCGTTTTTTTTTTTTTGCTCACAAGGTACCAAAAGACGCGTCTCGCGACGGCGCTTTTGGATATCATCTAACAATTGCGGTGATCTGACAAGTTCTCGGCATTTTATCGGTTTTTGGTTTTTTGTGTTTTAAGGGATTTTAAAATGGATTTTTGGTGTTTTTAAGAGATTTTTTAAAGGATTTTTAAAAAAGGGATTTAGGTTATGTTTTGTTGTTTTTAGGGATTTTTAGTTGTTTTTAAGGGATCTTTTTTTAAAAAAGGGTTTTTTGTGTTTAAGGGATTTTTTTTAAAAAAGGGATTTTTTGTGTTATAAGGGATTTTTTTTTGTGTTTTAAGGGATTTTAAAATGGATTTTTGGTGTTTTTAAGAGATTTTTAAAGGATTTTTAAAAAAGGGATTTAGGTTAGGTTTTGTTGTTTTTAGGGATTTTTAGTTGTTTTTAAGGGCTTTTTTTTTAAAAACAGGGATTTTTTGTGTTTAAGGGATTTTTTTAAAAAAAAGGGATTTTTTGTTTTAAGGGATTTTTTTTTGTGTTTTAAGGGATTTTAAAATGGATTTTTGGTGTTTTTAAGAGATTTTTTTTAAAGGATTTTTAAAAAAGGGATTTTGGTTATGTTTTGTTGTTTTTAGGGATTTTTAGTTGTTTTTAAGGGATTTTTTAAAAGGATTTTTGTGTTTAAGATTTTTAAAAAGGATTTTTGTTTTTTTTAAAATGGATTTTTGGTGTTTTTAAGAGATTTTTTTTAAAGGATTTTTAAAAAAGGGATTTTGGTTATGTTTTGTTGTTTTTAGGGATTTTTAGTTGTTTTTAAGGGATTTTTTTTAAAAAAGGGATTTTTTGTGTTTAAGGGATTTTTTTTAAAAAAAAGGGATTTTTTTTGTTTTAAGGGATTTTTTTTTTTGTGTTTTAAGGGATTTTAAAATGGATTTTTGGTGTTTTTAAGGTTAGGTTAGGTTAGGTTAGGGGTTAGGTTAGGTTAGGTTAGGTTAGGTTAGGTTAGGTTAGGTTAGGTTAGGTTAGGTTAGGTTCCCCCTCGTGGAACTCACCTTGTCGTGGTGAGGGGGCTTGAACGGTTGTTCGTCGGGGACCAGTGCTATGCCAACCAGGGTCTCCCATGTTGGACAGGACTGGGCCGCGGCGGGCAACCCGACTAAGAGTTCTGAGCTGGTCCTTAGGTTAGGTTAGGTTAGGTTAGGTTAGGTTAGGTTAGGTTAGGTTAGGTTAGGTTAGGTTAGGTTAGGTTAGGTTAGGTTAGGTTAGGTTAGGTTAGGTTAGGTTAGGTTAGGTTAGGTTAGGTTAGGTTAGGTTAGGTTGGGTTAGGTTAGGTTGGGTTAGGTTAGGTTAGTTTAGGTTGGGTATGGTTTGGTTAGGTTAGGTTAGGTTAGGTTAGGTTAGGTTAGGTTAGGTTGGTTAGGTTAGGTTAGGTT
>CM063731.1:4101058-4144827 GCA_032441825.1 Chaetogeoica ovagalla
AAACATTCATAAAGACTATTTATGTGTGATATAATTAATTCGACAAAGATATTTAATAATTTAATATAGAAATATTTTTTTGATCTGTGTACAAAAATAAATTTACATATTTATTTCTTTGATGTATACCCAACTGTTTCATATGAAGTTAGAGTAATTACAAAATAATAAATTATTATTGTAGTAAATTAGGAATTCATTTCTATATAAGTTTATGTAAGTCGAAAGTGTTTATAAATAACTTTAGTAACAGAATAATTGTTAAACAAATAAAATATTCTTGTAATTCGCATTATAAGTATTGAAATATAAAAATTGTTTTTTGTGAATGCCAGATTTACAGACAATATGTTTTGTATATTGTGCACACTAATTCCATTTTAATCCAATGAAAAAACTTGAATAAACGCAAATAACGTTTTTACATAATGGATTGAAAATGGAGAGAAATATTTATCCTCAAAAAAAAGTGGTAATCTAAAAGAAAAATGTTTTCATTTATGCTGTAATGCTTGAAAAAGTATTAAAATATATATATATATATATATATATGAGGTCCGTTCATAAATTACCGGAATTTTATTTTTAATAAATACAAAAGTATATTCCTACATTTTCTCAAAATCAGACATTATGTAAAATTCATACATACATAAGCAAATTAAATTCGAAATCGATATTCTATAATTTATGTGGCAATTATCAATATGGTTTCTTTCATTACAGAAAACTTTGACTTACGTGCTTCAAATTCAATGTGTTATTAAATATTATTAATAATATCCGAATTAGTACAATACAAGAAATTTAAAGTATTGCAATACATATAATTATGATAACATCAGTTATGTATAAAACAAATAATGCGTGTCAAAAAATCGTATAATTTTAATTTTATTATTTCTTACTCGTTTTACTGCACAAAAAAAGACGAATATTCATTACGTTAAAGTATATCCATAAAAGCTACTTATGTGTCAAAAAACAAATTTAATACGGATATTTTATAATTTATAATAGAATCATATAACCTAAAGAATAATAAACTTACAATCTGCAAAATCTAAAGTTCGATAATTGACAGAGTTAATCAATTAGATTAAAGTAAACAATTAATAACCAAAATTTTCTTTTAGCTCATTCGAAACTGTATAATATTTACAATTTCAAAAACTCCTTTGATTTACATCGAATATAATTGTTTAAAAATGCATGTATTATAAAATAATACAATATAATGATTGGATTATGTAATTGTGAAATTTCTCGCAAATGTGCTACACATTATTTTGTGGTTTTGAACTCATTTTACCTTGTAGTAAACAAATGAATTAGAAAATCTATAATCATTACATATACAGCATTTGCGGCCGATTTGATGGGAATGTGGGGAGAGATAGGGCGATCGCTCCCTTTAAGATTGTGCTACTTTTTTTATTTCTGAATTCACAAAATTTCGTCATACATTTGAAAAAGCCCATTAATACCATTTGTTAATTAAAAATGGTAATATTAATACTCAAAACCTTAGTGAATGTCTTTTCACCAAAAGTTTCCAAAACCTTTTTATGATATTAATGGGATAAATTTTTCAAAAAGTTTCATTTAACAATGGGGTATTTATAATTATTGTTGATTTTGAAGTACGTAATTCCTAAACAAGATAATTTTTGGTTTTAAGGCTTAAATAAAAAACCTATGATAAAAGTTCGTTCTTCCAACTATATTTGAACTATATTTTTTAACTATATACTGAAAACCAAAACAGTATACCTTACGAGTAAAGTACTATATAGGTAAACAATATTCAACTAGCAAGAAAATGGCAAATTTTAGTTACATTTGTCATATTTTTATTGTTGCAACAAGTGAATAAGTGACTGATGTTAAGGTATAGATATATACACGGAAAACAATAATTTGTTAACAGTACACGCAACTAAATTGATTAGACTGAATATGACTATAATTTAGTAATAAAAGTATTAAGTGTGTATGAAGTTAAATCTAAATTAAAATTTTAGTGTCATTATATTTTTTAAGTAACTTAATATAATTAATTTAAACTCGTAGCACATTCATCCCATTATACATATTATTATTATTATATATATATATATATATATACTTAACATTTCCTAACTAATATAACTTTATAATTTATCACTTTATTACTTTAAATTGAATCCTTTAAATTTCTTAATATGGGTATATGTGTGTATTACTAATATTCCATAAAATACAATGATTAGAATTGTCACCCGTCATTTAATTATTGTTATTTAATAACAACAGTATAAATATTATTTTTAGGGAATGTTTAATTTAATAATTACGTTTTTAACTGTACAATATTAATTTACTTGCCACTTTTTACTGCAAAGAAAAAAGAGAATAACTCATTACTTTAAAAACATTCATAACGAATATTTATGTGGGATATAATTAATTCGAAAAAGATATTTAATAATTTAATATAGAAATATTTTTTTGATCTGTGTACAAAAATAAATTTACATATTTATTTCTTTGATGTATAACCAACTATTTCATATGATGTGAGAGTAACTACAAAATAATATATTATTGTTGTAGTGAATAAAGAATTCATTTCTATATAAGTTTATGTAAACCGAAACTGATTATAAATAACATTAGTAACAGAATAATTGTAAAACAAATAAAATATTCTTGTAATTCGCATTATAAGTATTGAAATATAAAAATTGTTTTTTGTGAATGCCAGATTTACAGACAATATATTTTGTATATTGTGCACACTAATTCCATTTTAATCCAATGAAAAAACTTGAATAAACCCAAATAAAGTTTTTACATAATGGATTGAAAATGGAGAGAAATATTTATCCTAAATAAAAAAGTGGTAATCTAAAAGAAAAATGTTTTCATTTATGCTGTAATACTTGAAAAAGTATTAAAAAAAATATATATATATATGAGGTCCGTTCATAAAGTACCGGAATTTTATTTTTAATAAATACAAAAGTATATTCCTACATTTTCTCAAAATCAGACATTATGTAAAATTCATACATACATAAGCAAATTAAATTCGAAATCGATATTCTATAATTTATGTGGCAATTATCAATATGGTTTCTTTCATTACAGAAAACCTTAACTTACGTGCATCAAATTCTATGTGTTATTAAATATTATTAATAATATCCGAATTAGTACAATACAAGAAATTTAAAGTATTGCAATACATATAATTATGATAACATCAGTTATGTATAAAACAAATAATGCGTGTCAAAAACTCGTATAATTTTTATTTTATTATTTCTTACTCGTTTTTACTGCACAAAAGAAGACGAATATTCATTACGTTAAAGTATATCCATAAAAGCTATTTATGTGTCAAAAAACAAATTTAATACGGATATTTTATAATTTATAATAGAATCATATAACCTAAAGAATAATAAACTTACAATCTGCAAAATCTAAAGTTCGATAATTGACAGAGTTAATCAATTAGATTAAAGTAAACAATTAATAACCAAAATTTTCTTTTAGCTCAATCGAAACTGTATAATATTTACAATTTCAAAAACACCTTTGATTTACGTCGAATATAATTGTTTAAAAATGCATGAATTATAAAATAATGCAATATAATGATTGGATTATGTAATTGTGAAATTTCTCGCAAATGTGCTACACATTATTTTGTGGTTTTGAACTCATTTTACCTTTTAGTAAACAAATGAATTAGAAAATCTATAATCATTACATATACAGCATTTGCGGCCGATTTGATGGGAATGTGGGGAGAGATAGGGCGATCGCTCCCTTTAAGATTGTGCTACTTTTTTTATTTCTGAATTCACAAAATTTCGTCATACATTTGAAAAAGCCCATTAATACCATTTGTTAATTAAAAATGGTAATATTAATACTCAAAACCTTAGTGAATGTCTTTTCACCAAAAGTTTCCAAAATCTTTTTATGATATTAATGGGATGAATTTTTCAAAAAGTTTCATTTAACAATGGGGTATTTATAATTATTGTTGATTTTGAAGTACTTAATTCCTAAACAAGATAATTTTTGGTTTTAAGGCTTAAATAAAAAACCTATGTTAAAAGTTCGTTCTTCCAACTATATTTGGACTATATTTTTTAACTATATACTGAAAACCAAAACAGTATACCATACGAGTAAAGTACTATATAGGTAAACAATATTCAACTAGCAAGAAAATGGCAATTTTTAGTTACATTTGTCATATTTTTATTGTTGCAACAAGTGAATAAGTGACTGATGTTAAGGTATAGATGTATACACGGAAAACAATAATTTGTTAACAGTACACGCAACTAAATTGATTAGACTGAATATGACTATAATTTAGTAATAAAAGTATTAAGTGTGTATGAAGTTAAATCTAAATTAAAATTTTAGTGTCATTATATATTTTAAGTAACTTAATACAATTAATTTAAACTCGTAACACATTCATTCAATTAAACATATTATATATATATATATATACTTAACAATTCCAGACTAATATTACTTTATAATTTATCACTTTATTACTTCAAATTGAATCCTTTAAATTTCTTAATATGGGTATATGTGTGTATTACTAATATTCCATAAAATACAATGATTAGAATTGTCACCCGTCATTTAATTATTGTTATTTAATAACAACAGTATAAATGTTATTTTCAGGGAATGTTTAATTTAATAATTACGTTTTTAACTGTACAATATTAATTTACTTACCACTTCTTACTGCAAAGAGAAAAGAGAACAATTCATTACTTTAAAAACATTCATAAAGAATATTTATGTGGGATATAATTAATTCGAAAAAGATACTTAATAATTTAATATAGAAATATTTTTTTGATCTGTGTACAAAAATAAATTTACATATTTATTTCTTTGATGTATAACCAACAGTTTCATATGATGTGAGAGTAATTACAAAATAATATATTATTGTTGTAGTGAATAAAGAATTCATTTCTATATAAGTTTATGTAAACCGAAACTGATTATAAATAACATTAGTAACAGAATAATTGTAAAACAAATAAAATATTCTTGTAATTCGTATTATAAGTATTGAAATATAAAAATTGTTTTTTGTGAATGCCAGATTTACGGACAATATGTTTTGTATATTGTGCACACTAATTCCATTTTAATCCAATGAAAAAACTTGGATAAACCCAAATAACTTTTTTACATAATGGATTGAAAATGGAGAGAAATATTTACCCTAAAAAAAAATAGTGGTAATCTAAAAGCAAAATGTTTTCATTTATGCTGTAATACTTGAAAAAGTATTAAATATATATATATGAGGTCCGTTTAAAAATTACCGGAATTTTATTTTTAATAAATACAAAAGTATACTCCTACATCTTCACAAAATCAGAAATTATGTTAAATTCATACATACATAAGCAAATTAAATTCGAAATCGATATTCCATAATTTATGTGGCAATTATCAATATGGTTTCTTTCATTACAGAAAACCTTGACTTACGTTCTTCAAATTCTATGTGTTATTAAATATTATTAATAATATCCGAATTAGTACAAAACAAGAAATTTAAAGTATTGCAATACATATAATTATGATAACATCAATTATGTATAAAACAAATAATGCGTGTCAAAAACTCATATAATTTTTATTTTATTATTTCTTACTTTCTTCTACTGCACAAAAGAAAACGAATATTCATTACGTTGAAGTATATCCATAAAAGCGATTTATGTGTCATAAAAAAAAATTTAATACAGATATTTTATAATTTATAATGGAATTATTTTACCTAAAGAATAATAAACTTACAATCTGCAAAATCTAAAGTTCGATAATTGACAGAGTTAATCAATTAGAATAATGTAAGTAATAAATAACAAATATTTTCTTTTAGCTCATTTGAAACTGTATAATATTTACAATTTCAAAAACACCTTTGATTTATATCGAATATAATTGACCAAAAATGTATGTATTATTAAATAATACAATATAATGATTGGATTATGTAATTGTGTAATTTCTCGCAATTGTGCTACACATTATTTTGTGGTTTTTAATTCATTTTACCTTGTAGTAAACAAATGAATTAGAAAATCTATAATCATTACACATACTGTATATGCGGCCGATTTGATGGGAAGGTTTGGAGTGATAGGGCGATCGCTCCACCTAAGTTTGTGCTATTTTTTGTATTTCTGAATTCACAAAATTTCGTCAAACATTTGAAAAAGCCCATTAATACCATTTGTTAATTAAAAATGGTAATATTAATACTTAAAACCTTAGTGAATGTCTTTCTTACTTTATTATTTCTTACTTTTTTCTACTGATAATATAAAATAGTGCATCCTATTTTTAAAAATTGGGAAACATGTGCTTTACACAAAACCAAAGGGATTTTTACAGCCAAGAGAGGGATATTTTGGTATGTTCTGCATTAAGGGCGATCTTCCTTTTATCAGCCTAAGGGTCTTATCTCTCCTAGATTCTTATTAGTGATAACAAATAATATTATTATTAAGAACTGTGATGAGAGATAACAGTGATAATATTGCGGCGAAACGGGAATATTTCCCTTTGACGCAATTAAGCGAGGTATCGGCGGGAAAGATTTTGGAGTGGCGCATAAAAACAAAACACGACTTTCAATAAGCATAGAAAATATAATTTGTATAGTGACATTAATGCAAAACACTCGTAATGACGGAACATAAAAACGATGATGTCAAAATCTCCGAGGCGCCGAAATCTCCGTACTCCCTCCGAACGCGGGTCAACATTCCGTTTCCGACATCGTCTTATTGGCAGCGAACGGTACGCGCATTCGGACGTATGGCCGTAAAATTCTACACCTCAATATTGGTTTCGCTAGGACTTTCCCGTGGACGTTCGAGATGGCAGACGTCGCGCGGCCAATAATCGGCGCGGATTTCCTCCGGCACTACGGCTTACTTGTCGACGTTCGACGCCGCCGTCTCGTGGACCCAGATACGCACGCGGAAGTGCGAACAATTACGGCAAACATTGCTGACGTGACGGTGTATACGGTGTCGCAATCCCGGTCGTGGACAAACTTGATCCGTGAGTTCCTCGGCATCGCACGCGAGTCTCCAGTGCCCGAAAAATTCGCGCACAACGTCGAACATACTTTGGTCACCACTGGTCCCCCATTATTCGCTCGCTCGCGACGGTTACCGCCAGACCGCTTTCGTTTGGCAAAACAAGAATTTGACTACATGTGTCGATTTGCCGACCATCCGACAGCCCATGGGCCAGCCCGCTTCTTCTTGTGAGTAAAAAAGACGGAACTTTCCGCCCGTGCGGAGATTATCGACGTTTGAATGCGGTGACGAGACCGGACCGATACCCGCTACCTCATTTACACGACTTCACCGGCAATTTATTTGGGCGATCGGTTTTCACCAAACTCGATCTGGTACGCGCTTATCACCAGATCCCCGTCGCAAAGGATGACGTCCAGAAAACCGCTGTGACGACACCTTTCGGTTTGTATGAATTTCCCGTTATGAGTTTTGGTCTAAAAAACGCTGCGCAAACGTTTCAGCGTTTCATCAATAACGTACTGCGGGGACTTGATTTCGTATTTGCGTACATCGACGACGTCCTCGTAGCATCAAAAACCGAACTAGAACACGAAGCACACGTGCGTACCGTACTTCGGAGACTGCAGACCGCTGGTGTGGCCATCAATCCCAGTAAGTGCATTTATGGCGTTGAACAACTAACTTTCCTGGATCATGTGGTTAACGGGGAAGGTTGTAGTCCATTACCTGGTCGAGTCAGTGACATCCGCGATTGGCCTATGCTGACCACCAAAAAAGGATTACAAAAATTCTTAGGCTCGGTCAATTTCTATCGCCGTTTTATCCCGAACGCGGTTCTCATCCAGTCGCCGCTTTACACGCTCGCGGCAAACGTTCGACGGAAGGATGGTTCTCTACAGTGGACAGACAATGCCTGTACTGCTTTCGACAGCTGTTGTAACGCCCTCGCGGATACCACATGTTTGGCGCATCCCAGACCGGACGCGCAATTACGGCTAAGCACCGATGCATCCTACACTGCGATTGAGGCAGTACTGGAGCAATTCTGCGACGGTTCATGGCAACCGTTGGGTTTTTTCTCGCGAAAAATGTCGCCCGCTCAAACCAGGTACAGTACGTACGACCACGAGTTGTTGGCAGCGTATCAAGCAACGCGACATTTTCTACACGCGATAGAAGGTCGATACACGATCCCGCAAACCGACCACAAACCATTAATTTTCATGTTTGGTACCAAACCTACTTCGTGTAATGATCAACAGCTGCGATACGTCAGTTTTCTAGCTCAGTTCATTCAAGAAGTAAAACACGTACAGGGCGAACTGAACGTGGTCCCCGATACCTTGTCGCGTTTGGAAAACGGCGTGGTAGACTTTTCAAGCCTCGATTTGAAACGGTTGGCAGACGAGCAGGCGAATGATCCAGAGCTCAAATTTATCCTCGACGGAAGTGTGGTCAGTTCGTTACGTCTTCAACCGCTCCAAACCAGTAACGGTAACATTTATTTCGATACTTCAATTCCCGGTAAGACTCGCACATACATCCCGCTAACTCTTAGACGTCAGATTTTTAACTCGCTTCACGACCAAGCGCATCCCGGCGTTAAGGCAACGAACGCCCTTATTAAAGACCGGCATTGCTGGTTGGGAATGGACCGTCAGATTCGGATGTGGACTAGATGTTGCATTAATTGTCAGCGTGCAAAAGTTCATAAGCACACGGTCTCACCCATCGCGCCTTTCGAACTACTAGAACGCCGTTTTGGTCACGTTCACGTGGATCTGGTGGGACCTTTACCCCCGTCAGATGGCTGTAGTTACATCCTCACGTGTGTGGATCGATTCACTCGTTGGCCAGAAGCGTGGCCACTCAAAACCATATCGGCTTTTACTGTGGCAGACAAACTAGTCTCACAATGTTTTTCAAGGTTCGGCATCCCAGACAAGATCTCGACGGATTAAGGTAGGCAGTTTGAATCGGATCTTTTCCGAGCTCTAAGCTCAATATTCGGGTTCCGGCACATACGAACTTCTCCCTACCATCCACAAGCAAACGGACTTGTCGAACGTTTCCATCGACTGCTCAAAGCCGCACTCATCGCACATAACAGCGTCCACTGGACCAAAAAGTTGCCAATCGTTCTTTTAGCGTTCCGTAATATCGTTAAATCGGACCTGGGTTGTGCGCCAGCCGAACTCGTATACGGCACGACTCTTCGTCTACCGGGTGAATTCTTCCACGCTGTTGGTGGAGAACAACAAATGCCCGAATTTATTTCCACGCTTCGCGAAACGATGCAACAATTTCAACCGACAAAAGGAAGCAGTCACGACAAACGCAAGGTGTACGTTCCGGACCAACTCCATACTTTGACTCACGCATTTTTGCGCGTAGACTCTAATCGACAACCTCTGCAACCACTTTATCACGGACCTTTTGCGATTCTTGACCGTCGGGAGAAAAATTTTAAAATCCAAATGGACAATCGTTCGAGTTGGGTATCCATCGATCGGCTCAAACCTGCCATGGTCCTCCGAGACGACCCTCTCTGCGACCATACCTACGCCAGCCAAGCGGAAGTTCAGCGGCACAAGGGACAAGATACCGATGATGCACCCAAGAAGCATGTCCATTTCTTTTTTCCCGAGGGGGAGTAGTGTGGCGTATCACGCACATACCAGTGTGACAGTGTCGGGCCACCACCTTCAGTATCCGTGATTTTAGTGCGCTCGTACACGGTCACACTGCAGGTCTCATTTCAGACGGTGACCGCGCAGGAAATTTTACGCGCTTTTCTCCGTCGATCGTCGTACTACGTACTCGTCGTCTCCGTGATTTGTTACGACAACATTATTTCGTCGAATTCATTATTATTACGCGTATTATTTTTTCTCTATGTTTTCTTTATGTATTTAAACGAATTATATTTACATTGTTTACCGAAAGTCGTGTATTGTTTTTGTGCGTCACTCTTAAACCTTTTCCAGCCAGTACTTTGCTTAATTGCGTCGAAGCGAAGAATTCTCGTTTCGCCGCAATATCAACGATAATACATTACTTTGATGATAACAACAATGATAAGAGATAACAATTAATAAGTGTATAGGGTTGATAAGGGAGGATCAGGAGTTTTGCCCTTGTGCCAGAACGCTTATTTTTATCCTACTGCCAAGGAATTTAAAAATTAATATTAAAAAACACAAAATTGTTAAACCAAAATATATACGTCATATAGGCATAAATTTACGATAAATCTGTTTGAAACTAATTGGCCACACTGGTTTCCATTTGTGTGGGAACTGAGGATACGACGAGCTCGGGAAGAGCGACATCTGGTTGTCGTTTGCGAGCATTCGACCAGCGTATTGGTGTCGAGCGTTCTCTTGAATAATTAATTATATTGTGTATTTTGTATTCGGTTTCATTGTTATTGCTTTTATGTACTTAATTATTATTGGTATGAGTATTTGACTTACCAATACCTAACGGTATGAAGAATTTGTATATTTTAATAAAAAGACTTTATTGACGACACAGATAATTGTGAATTCTCGCGGCCCGTGCCAATCCGACTACGTTCTAACTATATTATTTATTTATGTATTTTATTGAGTTTATAACAAATCAAATCGATTTCGTTATTGTATTATTTTGAAAGAAAATATTTCTTGTCATAGATAAAAGTATACTTACATTCAGCTGTTTCCTTATGAGAAATGAAGAAAAATATTAGATTGAATACCAGAAAATTACTAAAAAAAATAAAAAATGTATTCATTTTTTTTTATATTATTTTAATGAAAACTGTAGAATTTTACTGACGATATATACTGTTACAGTAAAACGAATAACTGAAATGATCGACTCATAGGGTATTTTTCATCGTTCAGTACAGACTGTTGTGTATAAAGTCACATGTACAGTATTTACTCAAATGCATTTTTTTTAGTCTACACGTGTCTAAAATGTATGGCAATATACAATTGAATACGTGGTCTTTGTAAATAACAGAACATATGCCGCACTTAAAAATATTTTTCTAATAATATTTTAAATATAATAATATACGGTTATTATTTTGTTTTGTAAATAATCATTGGACTTAGGTTTAAACCTAATTTATATTCATTTTTCCACAGTAATGATAAAAAAACGTTTTTAATTGTATTAGGTTGTGTGATAATTTTCGTTAATTTGTAGATATTTTTATATTAATAATAAATAGCCACATTTACATGGTATTTAAAAGCTGCTTTTGTGTAAAATTTCCTAAAAATGCACCAAACATTTAAATGTTTGTTATTAAATTTTTGTGTAGTCATCTAACTACTAATGTAATATTTTATATAATTCATATTAACATTTATCAATTTTGAAATCAGGGGATAACTTTCCATTGTCATTATTCAGATTAGCGTATTCATTATGTTATTATATTACATATACACGTATACAACTGTATTATAAATGAATCGTTGTAATTTGTATTTCAACTCGAGTAAAAATTGTAATACATTTTAATACAGTCCGCTTAATTACACATATGTATCTATTACATAATTTTTACTTTGTTTTAAAATTATTTTACGTAATATATCGTGTTTGTTCACGTTTTTGGATATCATTTCAACCGGTCATAATAATAGCTGGCAAATAGTATAATCAATAAGCGTCAGTGGCATACCAAAGAAAAAATATCAGGTCCTTTCCCCCTATTGAAATTTTAACATTTAAAAATATTTCGTATGATTCAGACACTAATAATTAGGCTGTAGTAATTCATTATACATTGCCTAGAGTGAAGCTGTGCCTCAGGATTGGCATAATTAGTAGGAAGAGTGATAAAGGCATTGAATATCATAGTATCATAACTATTATGTGTAGTGATTCCACAATTGTTCAAAATCGCCTTAATGCGGAATCGATTCGATTTAACGTATATGTAGCCAATCACTTTACCAAATTTTATAGACCACTAATTAGATATAATAACTTAATGTTTCTACAAATAAAAATCTAGCTAATATTACAACTTGAGACATTAAGGCCAAGAATTTGTCGAATGCACGTCTATGGTGGAACGAGTCAAATTTTTTGTCTAATTTCAATAACTGTTGGCCACAAAATTCGTCCGTAATTTTAGATGCACACGAATTGTTAGAACAGCGAGCAATTTAGTTGGCATTAATTGGTATTCAACCAGCTCGAGAACTAATTTCATATTAGTCTACACGGATAAGTCCTAATCAAGTTATCGCTTAAGTGCAAAGATTTATCAATTATGTAAGAATTGGAAAAGTCGTAAGCAAGAATCATCGGTCAGTGTTAGAAATTAGGACGGCTAAAATGTGTATACATATTGAAACAAGTTCAAAACGATTAAATTCTTGAATAAATTCAATCTTTAAGGTTCAAAAAGAATCTAAATACTGAAAGCGAATAAAAATGTTTACATCCATTTTTAGAAGATTGTTTAATTTTAGTTAGAGGCTGATTAGACTATTCGAATTTAATATACAAACGGAGGTACCCAATTATGTTACCAGAAAATCATAAGGTAACAAGACTTATCTTTATTCAAAATCATCACAAACAATAAAATATATTGCAAGTCTTATAAGCGGAAGTTCGTCAGAAGTATAAGTTATTAAAATGATTCAAGTGTTAAAATTATAATTTGTCAAATGCACACATGTTCAACCAAGATCTCACGCACATCTTACCTCTTATGCTCCTCCTTTAAAACAAAGACTGCGAAATGCTCTTCATTTTCTCTTAAACTGAATCGATATTGTAGAACCTATCATTATAAATAGTGACATACGAATTGTTATAATGAATCTAATACTGAACACGATATATTTATTTCATTAATTTTATTTGTTAGACTTTTAAAAATATAATTAGCATTAACAGCATATAGATATTGAATACCTATGAATAATTCAATGGGTTTATTGCCAAAATTCGCAAAACTCTGCCGTCCTTGGACAGGCACATGATCAGCGTTCTTGAATAATGTGTATCGCAGCATTATAAAGTTATAAATATATCAATACTCGATAAGCGTTATCCATAAACGATTATTATAATATTGGTTACACATGTTCAGAACACTCCTGAAAAGTATTTAAAAAATGTACCCGAATAAATAGAGGAAATTTTATTTCGTATATTCTTACATATTTTAATTCGAATTTTGAACATATGTATTTGCATTCTGAAAAAACATGTGCCAAATAGGTAAATACAGGTACAATTTCGGCATGTGGTGTGCACAAGTGTTTGGTTGTATCAGCAATTTTTTCAAGATGAATGTTTTTAACTGCGTATTAAAATTAAATACGCTATAAAGTAATTAAGGTCTCTTGTTGCGTGTTATTCGATTTTAGAAATTAATATAATATTTTAATATAATGGCCGAATGTATTTGATAAATTTTATAATATTATATAACAAAAACAAAAAAAAAACTATTAGGCTTATTTAACTTAAATGATAACCGATCAAAAAGTAATATTAATTAAATATAAAAATTAAGACACTTAATTCCAGTAGCCTACTTTTGTCAATATTTTTGATAATACATGTACAGCAAAAACCTTTCATAATGATATTCAAGGGATCAGTAAAACTAGGTCATAATAACCGATGGTATAACCAAAATTTAAAAAAAAAATTATATTTTTATTACAGCCCTATTTATTATTAAATTTAATTGTATAATACATCCATATTTGTAACATTCTAAACTCTAAAGTATACATAAATAAAATATATTAAATTTATTTTATATTTTTATTATTATTTCTTTATGAGTTAACAGCCATAATATTATTATTATTATTGTTATTATTACTAATTATCATATATAATTATGAATATAATTTTATTTATATAAGAGGCCAACGCCATTCTTGTTGTTGCCGTTCGGTTAGGTTAGGTTAGGTTAGGAAAGGAACAGGACACTACTAAAATGGCAGGAAGAGTGGGACTCATCTGAGACAGGTCGTTGGACACACAGGTTAATTAGGGATGTCAAAAAATGGGTATCGAGGAAGTTTGGGGACGTTGATTTCCACATCACGCAAATGTTAACGGGCCACGGATGTTTCGGGCAATATCTACATAGATTTAAAAAACTCAACGACCCCAAATGTGTGGATTGTGGAGAAAGTGTGGACGATGCCGAGCACACTTTCTTTCGGTGTGATAGATGGTGGAGGCAGAGAAGGGAACTTGAAGTCGCACTGGGAAGCCCATTAGAACCGGAAACGATCGTCTGCCACATGCTTCAGAACAAGGAGAAATGGAGGGAAGTTAAACAATATGTAAATATGATACTCGCAACCAAGGAGGAATAGGAAAGGAAAAGACAATTATAAATGTTAGTTAAGACAGTAAAATGTGGGCCGAAGGCCGAAACGAGGGGGTTAGAAGCCCCCTGTTTTGATGTAATTTCTTTCTGTAATTTTTTTTTTTTTTGTAAATTTTCTTTTGTTTCTTTGTTGTTTCTTTGTTGTTTTTTTTCTTTATTCGCATAGTGTAAGAAATGTAATGATATGGAATTTTATTGAATAAATGATACGGAGGCGGAGGGGAAGGACGGCCAAACAGGTGTAGTGCCCCCTCCGTCACACCGTGATTACAAACATAAAAAAAAAAAAAAAAAAAAAAAAAAAAAAAAGGTTCCCCCTCGACTCCCCTGACGGGACCCACCTTGACGTGGTGGGGGAGCTTGCGGGCCCTTAACCGGGTCTTACTAAGCGGTCCCAGATCCCGGCTCTGACCTTAATTGGTTGGAGTCGGGGTGGCGGTCTCCCGGTCCTGGGACAAGGAGCAGCGGACCAGCCACATCCGAGATTGGGAGTCCTGGCGGTCTGGGTAGGTGCTGGTCCTTATCCGAAGCGTATGCTGAGGAGGGGACCACATCTACTTGGGCGTCGGGACGACCTAGAGTTCGGTGAAGCTGGTCGTGGATCAAACGGTCACTCGGTCAGCCTCCCGGCTGGCCGGTGACGAGGACGGCAGCGGACCAGTCACACCCAGTACGGAGAAGGCCCGGCGGATCGGGGGCATGCGTAGTTCCCGGAAGGGGCTGCCCTCCCGGACGTCGGGTCAATCCAGGAACAGTGTGGTTGGCCGCTAAGAACAGGACAACATCGGGATCGGGAGACGAAAACAGCAGGCCGGTCAACGAACGAAGACGTCCCGGGGGGTCGAGGCGTGGTCCCTAGGCGGGTGGCCCACGATGGTTGATAGCGCCTCCCCCCCGGTCGACCCGTGGACGGGAGAAGACCGGCGTGCAGGAGAATGATGCGACGGCTGTTCGAGTTGGGTACTCCGGCTCAACAGTCGGAGCATGAAGCTGCCCACAGAAGAAAAATTTTAATCTTTAGTTAAGCTTCTAAAATGTGGGCCGAAGGCCGAAACGAGGGGGTTAGAGCCCCCCTGTTTTGTTGTTTGGTACTAAGGTACCCCCCCCCCGCGACATAGTTACGGGTGCTTATGTATCCGTAACTATGTCGCAGATGGAAGTATTGTGTTTTTTCCATATTTTTTTCTTTGTAAATAATTTGGTTTCACAATAAACGATGCGGCTAGGGAGGAAGTAATGCCTAACGGCGGTTCCCTCCCTAGCCGCGATACCGTAGTTAAAAAAACAAAAAAAAAAAAAAAAAAAGGTTCCCCCTCGTGGAGGTTAGGTTAGGTTAGCTACTATGATGGTTGATTTTCTAATCCTATCAGAATACAATAAAAATTTTGGAAATGGCTGGTACTTTGACACACAAAATAGAGCAGCAATCGTAGCACTAACACCAGTTGCTATTGACGAAGCAGAAACAACGGAAGCAGGATTCGTGTGGATTGAAATAGGAAGAATTAGAATCTACTCGTGCTATTGGTCACCAAATACGACCATAGGGGAATATGAAGATTTTATCACAAACTTAGAAAACAGTATCAGAACCGCGACCGGCGACGTAATAGTCGGAGGAGATTTTAACTCAAAACATCAAGATTGGGGCTCTGCAATAAATGATACTAAAGGCGACATTCTATCAGAGATGATACACGCAAATGGACTTATTGTCTGTAATACAGGCAATAAACCAACATTTCAAAGGGGTCCATCTGAATCAATTATAGATATAACTTTTGCATCACCAAACCTGGCATACCGGATCCACAATTGGGAGGTTCTTGACGAGGGTACTGAAAGCGACCACAACTACATTTTTTACACGCTAGAGGGAATAACCGTTGCACAAAAACCGATACCGCGAGGATGGATACTAAGTCGGCTTGATACAGGGAAGCTGGACAAATTAATCGATGATATGAATATACAACAACATTTGGATACAGAAGCTGAAAGCAGTGCAAATACATTAACAGAAAACCTTATAGAGCTATGTAACAATTCCATGCCGAAAAAAGAAGCGTACAACAGAAGAAAATCAGTACATTGGTGGACCCCAGAAATAGGTACTTTAAGGAGAAACAGTAACCATCTAAGAAGGGTTTACCAAAGAAAAATACGTAGAATTGGACCTGACAACTGCTTAATCGAGAAAGAAGAATCAAACACTGCGAAGAGGATTTTGAACAAGGCTATTAAACGTGCAAAAGAACAGTCATGGAAAAAATTATGCGAAGATGTAGAGAACGATACCTGGGGCCTACCCTTCAAAATAGTCATGGGCAAATTAGGTAGGAACGCACCAATACTCGGGATAAACAAACCGGGAAGAGTAGAAAATATTATCAATACATTGTTTCCAGAGCATCCTCCCAGAACAATAACAACACGCGAGACACAAGAAATAGCTCCACACATTACCAATGAAGAATTACAAGAAGCAGTAAGACAAATGAAAAATAAGAAAGCGCCGGGTCCTGACTGCGTGCCAACGGAAATACTTAAAGCTGTGGTACGAAAAAATCCGAATATTATATCAGCAGTACTGAATCAATGCATCAAAGAACGGAAATTCCCTACACCCTGGAAAGCAGCAAGACTGGTACTCATAAGAAAAGGGAACAAACCTACAGACGATCCAGCATCGTACAGACCATTGTGTATGTTGAACACAATAGGAAAATTATTCGAAAAAGTATTAGATAATCGTCTCCGAAACTACCTCGAGGAACAGAAATTGATTGCTCAAAACCAGTACGGGTTCAGGAAACACAAATCAACCATTGACGCCTTGAACCATCTGCGGACAACGGCACAAAAGGACGGGAATAAAATGGTAATTGGTATGCTTACAATCGACGTCAAAAATGCTTTTAACTCAGCAAATTGGGAAAAAATTTTAAACGCAGCAAACGAAAAACAGTACCCGAATACATGTGCGAAATACTACAAGACTACCTCAAGAACAGGAAACTCATATACACGACAGAGGATCTGAACACGAAATCATACTAACCAGCGGCGTACCCCAGGGTCAGTTATAGGGCCCACTTTGTGGAATATTTTATACGACGGTTTTTTAAGGCTAACGATGCCACAAGGGGTTGAAATTATCGGATTTGCAGATGACATCGCACTAGTAGCAAAATCAGTTGTAACTTATAAGGTCCAGGAACTACTTGAGGAGGCGGCAGAAAACATCCTAAAATGGTTAGATGATGCTGGCCTAGAAGTTGCGCTAACAAAATCAGAAACAATGGTTATAACTAAAAGAAGAAAGTACAACACCATAACAGTCAACATGAGAGGAACTGAAATATCATCGGCACGGAGCATTAAATACCTCGGATTACAACTCGATTCAAAACTAAACTTTATAGAACACGCACAATCAGCCTCAGTCAAAGCAAGTAGAACTGCACAAAATCTAGCAAGGATAATGCCTAATATAGGTGCTTCAAAATCGACGAAAAGAAGAATATTGACATCCGTAGTCATATCACAAACACTCTACGGAGCTCAGGTGTGGGCTGATATGATGCAGCCAGGAGGGTGGAATATACTCAATAAATGCCAAAGAAAAATACTGCTTAGAATAGCATCATCATATCGAACAGTATCAACAGACGCACTACAAATCATAACAGGCATACCACCTCTAAAGCTACTGGCTGAGGAAAGAAAGACTTTATACGATGCGAGAACAAATAGAGCGGATATGATATTGACCAGGGAATCGGCTAAGAACAAGAAAATGGAGTCATGGCAAGCTAGATGGAATGCGACAAATAATGGCAAGTGGACAAGGAAATTAATAAAGGATGTCGCTCCTTGGGTTAACAGGCGGTATGGACAACTAAACTACCGCCTGACCCAAGCGCTGACAGGACATGGATGCTTCCAAACATACTTACATAGGTTTAAAAGAGCAAGCCAACCTAATTGCAAATACTGCAATGCTGACAACGATGATGCAGAACACACACTCATGGAATGTGAAGCATGGGAAAACAAACGAAGAGAAGTCAGGTCATTGCTGAATGAAGATTTTGGGGTAGGAAACATGGTTCGCAGCATGCTGTCTTCCACTGGCAACTGGGATGTCATCAATTGCTTCATCAATGACGTCATTCAACAGAAGGAAGAGGATGAGAGGAGATGGCAGAGAGAGGAGATTCATCATATAAACTTATAATAAGTAAACTAGAATGTGTGGCGAATGCCAAAATATTGAACAGGGAGGTTAGAGGCCCCCAATTAATTGTACAAATAATTATTAGTTAAGGAATTATTGTATTGATGTTTTTGTTTTGACAAAATAAACGATGGGGTTGGGGGGGGTGAAATGACTAACGTCGGTGCCACCCCTCCAACTTCAATTTTCCACGTAAAAAAAAAAAAAAAAAAAAAAGGTTGAGAGCTATGCCAACGGTGGTGTATTCCACCAGCAGGGTCTCCCATGTTGGACAGGTCAAAGGGTAGAGGACAGACTAAGAGTTCCAAGCCCGGCTCTTACCTTAATTGGTTGGGGCCGGGCAGCGTCTTCCCGGACCACCCGGGACGGCGGGAGGAGCCGAGGCCACATCCGGCTCGGAGCCGCGCAGGTCGGTGAGCAGCGGCGCACCGAGTTGAGTCGAGGCGTTGCCCCTAGACAAGGTGGTCCAAGATGGGGCAACGACTCCTCCCCGGTCCCCCCCTGTGGAACACGGCGGAGCGGCAGATGTGGCAGGAGGATGATGCCACCACGGACCAGGACCCGCCCAGCCAGGACCTTGGGAGCCGTCGGTGACATAGTCGGAAGTCCGGTTTATTTTTTTGGAAGATCGGGCTTCTCCGAGCAATGCTCGGAGTAGGAAGCGGCCCATATAATTAAGTTCTTAATTTGTGGGCCGAAGGCCAAAACAAGGGGGTTAGAGGCCCCCTGTTTTGTTGTAAATAATGTATATATTTTTTTCTTTTGTATATATTTTTATTTGCATGTTGTAAGGTACCAAGGTACCGCAGCACAGTTACGGGGAATTAAGTACCCGTAGCTGTGCAGCAGTAGGATGTATTGTGTTTTTCACCTTTCAATTTATTTTATTATTGCATGTATATTATATGTTGATTGGTTTTCACAATAAACGATACGGCTAGGGAGGAAGTAATGCCTAACGGCGGTTCCCTCCCTAGCCGCGATACCGTACGTAAAAAAAAACAAAAAACAGGTTAGGTTAGGTTGAGTCCGGTTGTGGCAGTCGACGTGAGAACACCGTGTCCGCGTCGCTCTGCAGTGAAACAATTTTTCCTGCGCGTAATAGTGCGTTGTTTTTTGTGTGCGATATACCGACGGATTCGTCTCGCGACGCTTGTTTTTTACGTGTGTCGCGCGCGGTGATCGGTTGTTTTTCTGACTTTTTATCGGCGTTTTTGTGTTTTGTATTGCCGGGTGCATATCACCTGCGCTGCCGCCGCCGTCGCCGCGCCGCCGCCGTCGCCGCGCCGCCGCCGTCGCCGCGCCGCCGCCGCGGGTCGCGTACGCGCCGCCGCCGCGTGCCGCGGGTCGCCGCCGCGTGCCGCCGCCGCCGTTTATCGGCCTATCGGAGGAACCACGACAGCTACGGGAGTTTTCCGGTGGTTGACCAACAGGGATGGCGTCCTACACCTCCTCCAGCGACGACCAGTCGGACATGGAGATGGACGCGGGATTTTCGGGCGGAAAGAAACGTAAAGAAATGTCTCCGGCCAGCCCGGGTTTTGCAGATTCGGCGCTGCGGAAGGCGTGGAGAAAAGTGATGGATGCGGCTGAGGACGTGGCCTATGAGGCCAGGATGGTCGACGCCGAGCTTCCAACGCCGCTCCTAATTCATGTAGTGGAAAGGATGATTGAGCAAGTTAAAATGGTGGCCAGTACAGCAGGTGAGACGAGCGAGACGAGTTCCAAAAAGCAGAAGAACCAGGAGGCAGGGGACACATCAAAGGCAGTGGCGAACGTCGTGAAAAAGACAATGGTGGATAGTGCCACGGAGACACCGATCTGGTGGGCCTTTGGGGCCCCACCTTCGCAGGAAGAGGAGCCGGCGGGGCAGGCACGTAGGGCCAAGAAGAAGAAGGTCAACAAAGAAAGTCGCGAAATAGCGGACAGGGACGCGCCGCAGGTCGACGGGGCCGAAAGTAAGGAGGACAGCTGGAAGACAGTGCAGCCGAGGAGAAGGCCAGGAAGCAGACCGGCTGAGAACAAGGGCACGCAGGCAGCAGCGAGTACGACTAGTGCCAAACCCCCGGCCGTGTTGGTGAAGGTGGCCCCCAACTCCACTTACGCCGACACGGTGCGTTCACTGCGGGGCACAAACGGACTCAATCCATCCGAGTTCGGCGCGAGCGTCAGGGCGATGAGGCAGACACGGGACGGCCACCTGCTGGTCGAGTTTAGCAAGGGAGCGAAGTCTGAAGCGGCAGCGAGCAGATTGGGAGCTGCGATCAAAGAAAAGTTAGGAGAACGTGTCGGAACAGTTGCACAGCTCCTTACCTTAGTTCTCACTCCTTATTTGCAAAACATCATAACTTCTGAACTATTTCGAATTGATCGACGGGGTTAACTGCATTACGTTACAAGTACCGAATTCTATCGTAATCCGTCATAAAAAAAATTTGACCCACCCACCACCAAAAAAAACTTTTTTTTTCTACCGAATTCAAACTAAAGTTATTCACTGATTTGATATGGAAAACCAGCTAGAGTTACTGGAATGGGCATATTTGGTTTATTAATGAAGGAAAAAGTCGAAAAAAAATGCGAAAAAAATCACTTCCGGAACACAGCATCGAACCCAGGTCCGTAGATTCCAAAGCAACGCACTGATCCACTAGACTACAAGAAATGCCCATATCGTTCTTCTCACTCCTTATTTGCAAAACGTTATAACTTCTGAACTATTTCGAATTGATCGACGGGGTTAACTGCATTACGTTACTAGTACCGAATTCTATCGTAATCCGTCATAAAAAAAATTTGACCCACCCACCACCAAAAAAAACTTTTTTTTTCTACCGAATTCAAACTAAAATTATTCACTGATTTGATATGGAAAACCACCTAGAGTTACTGGAATGGGCATATTTGGTTTATTAATGAATAAAAAGTCGAAAAAAAATGCAAAAAATCACTTCCGGAACACGGCATCGAACCCTGGTCCATAGATTCCAAAGCAACGCACTGATCCACTAGACTACAAGAAATGCCCATATCGTTCTTCTCACTCCTTATTTGCAAAACGTCATAACTTCTGAACTATTTCGAATTGATCGACGGGGTTAACTGCATTACGTTACTAGTACCGAATTCTATCGTAATCCGTCATAAAAAAAATTTGACCCCCACCACCAAAAAAAATTTTTTTTTTCTACCGAATTCAAACTAAAATTATTCACTGATTTGATATGGAAAACCACCTAGAGTTACTGGAATGGGCATATTTGGTTTATTAATGAAGAAAAAGTCGAAAAAAAATGCAAAAAATCACTTCCGGAACACGGCATCGAACTTTGGTCCGTTGATTCCAAAGGAACGCAGTGATCCACTAGACTACAAGAAATGCCCATATCGTTGTTCTCACTCCTTATTTGCAAAACGTCATAACTTCTGAACTATTTCGAATTGATCGACGGGGTTAACTGCATTACGTTACTAGTACCGAATTCTATCGGAATCCGTCATAAAAAAAATTTGACCCCCCCACCACCAAAAAAAATTTTTTTTTTCTACCGAATTCAAACTAAAATTATTCACTGATTTGATATGGAAAACCACCTAGAGTTACTGGAATGTGCATATTTGGTTTATTAATGGAGGAAAAAGTCGAAAAAAAATGCAAAAAATCACTTCCGGAACACGGCATCGAACTTTGGTCCGTAGATTCCAAAGGAACGTACTGATCCACTAGACTACAAGAAATGCCCATATCGTTGTTCTCACTCCTTATTTGCAAAACGTCATAACTTCTGAACTATTTCGAATTGATCGACGGGGTTAACTGCATTACGTTACTAGTACCGAATTCTATCGTAATCCGTCATAAAAAAAATTTGACCCCCCCACCACCAAAAAAATTTTTTTTTCTACCGAATTCAAACTAAAATTATTCACTGATTTGATATGGAAAACCACCTAGAGTTACTGGAATGGGCATATTTGGTTTATTAATGAAGGAAAAAGTCGAAAAAAAATGCTAAAAAAATCACTTCCGGAACACAGCATCGAACCCTGGTCCGTAGATTCCAAAGCAACGCACTGATCCACTAGACTACAAGAAATGCCCATATCGTTGTTCTCACTCCTTATTTGCAAAACGTCATAACTTCTGAACTATTTCGAATTGATCGACGGGGTTAACTGCATTACGTTACTAGTACCGAATTCTATCGTAATCCGTCATAAAAAAAATTTGACCCCCCCACCACCAAAAAAAATTTTTTTTTTCTACCGAATTCAAACTAAAATTATTCACTGATTTGATATGGAAAACCACCTAGAGTTACTGGAATGGGCATATTTGGTTTATTAATGAAGGAAAAAGTCGAAAAAAAATGCAAAAAATCACTTCCGGAACACGGCATCGAACCCTGGTCCGTAGATTCCAAAGCAACGCACTGATCCACTAGACTACAAGAAATGCCCATATCGTTCTTCTCACTCCTTATTTGCAAAACGTCATAACTTCTGAACTATTTCGAATTGATCGACGGGGTTAACTGCATTACGTTACTAGTACCGAATTCTATCGTAATCCGTCATAAAAAAAATTTGACCCCCCCACCACCAAAAAAAATTTTTTTTTTCTACCGAATTCAAACTAAAATTATTCACTGATTTGATATGGAAAACCACCTAGAGTTACTGGAATGGGCATATTTGGTCTATTAATGAAGGAAGAATTCAAAAAAAAATGCAAAAAATCACTTCCTGAACACGGCATCGAACCCTGGTCCGTAGATTCCAAAGCATCGCACTGACCCACTAGACTACAAGAAATGCCCATATCGTTCTTCTCACTCCTTATTTGCAAAACGTCATAACTTCTGAACTATTTCGAATTGATCGACGGGGTTAACTGCATTACGTTACTAGTACCGAATTCTATCGGAATCCGTCATAAAAAAAATTTGACCTATCCCCACCAAAAAAAATTTTTTTTTTCTACCGAATTCAAACTAAAATTATTCACTGATTTGATATGGAAAACCACCTAGAGTTACTGGAATGTGCATATTTGGTTTATTAATGATGGAAAAAGTCGAAAAAAAATGCAAAAAATCACTTCCGGAACACGGCATCGAACCCTGGTCCGTAGATTCCAAAGCAACGCACTGATCCACTAGACTACAAGAAATGCCCATATCGTTGTTCTCACTCCTTATTTGCAAAACGTCATAACTTCTGAACTATTTCGAATTGATCGACGGCGTTAACTGCATTACGTTACTAGTACCGAATTCTATCGTAATCCGTCATAAAAAAAATTTGACCCCCACCACCAAAAAAAATTTTTTTTTTCTACCGAATTCAAACTAAAATTATTCACTGATTTGATATGGAAAACCACCTAGAGTTACTGGAATGGGCATATTTGGTTTATTAATGAAGAAAAAGTCGAAAAAAAATGCAAAAAATCACTTCCGGAACACGGCATCGAACTTTGGTCCGTAGATTCCAAAGCAACGCACTGATCCACTAGACTACAAGAAATGCCCATATCGTTCTTCTCACTCCTTATTTGCAAAACGTCATAACTTCTGAACTATTTCGAATTGATCGACGGGGTTAACTGCATTACGTTACTAGTACCGAATTCTATCGGAATCCGTCATAAAAAAAATTTGACCCCTCCATCACCAAAAAAAATTTTTTTTTTCTACCGAATTCAAACTAAAATTATTCACTGATTTGATATGGAAAACCACCTAGAGTTACTGGAATGTGCATATTTGGTTTATTAATGGAGGAAAAAGTCGAAAAAAAATGCAAAAAATCACTTCCGGAACACGGCATCGAACTTTGGTCCGTAGATTCCAAAGGAACGTACTGATCCACTAGACTACAAGAAATGCCCATATCGTTGTTCTCACTCCTTATTTGCAAAACGTCATAACTTCTGAACTATTTCGAATTGATCGACGGCGTTAACTGCATTACGTTACTAGTACCGAATTCTATCGTAATCCGTCATAAAAAAAATTTGACCCCCCACCACCAAAAAAAATTTTTTTTTTATACCGAATTCAAACTAAAATTATTCACTGATTTGATATGGAAAACCACCTAGAGTTACTGGAATGAGCATATTTGGTTTATTAATGAAGGAAAAAGTCGAAAAAAAATGCAAAAAATCACTTCCAGAACACAGCATCGAACCCTGGTCCGTAGATTCCAAAGGAACGCACTGATCCACTAGACTACAAGAAATGCCCATATCGTTGTTCTCACTCCTAATTTGCAAAACGTCATAACTTCTGAACTATTTCGAATTGATCGACGGGGTTAACTGCATTACGTTACTAGTACCGAATTCTATCGGAATCCGTCATAAAAAAAATTTGACCCCCCCACCACCAAAAAAAATTTTTTTTTTCTACCGAATTCAAACTAAAATTATTCACTGATTTGATATGGAAAACCACCTAGAGTTACTGGAATGGGCATATTTGGTTTATTAATGAAGGAAAAAGACGAAAAAAAATGCGAAAAAAATCACTTCCGGAACACGGCATCGAACCCTGGTCCGTAGATTCCAAAGCAACGCACTGATCCACTAGACTACAAGAAATGCCCATATCGTTCTTCTCACTCCTTATTTGCAAAACGTCATAACTTCTGAACTATTTCGAATTGATCGACGGGGTTAACTGCATTACGTTACTAGTACCGAATTCTATCGTAATCCGTCATAAAAAAAATTTGACCCCCACCACCAAAAAAAATTTTTTTTTTCTACCGAATTCAAACTAAAATTATTCACTGATTTGATATGGAAAACCACCTAGAGTTACTGGAATGGGCATATTTGGTTTATTAATGAAGGAAAAAGTCGAAAAAAAATGCAAAAAATCACTTCCTGAACACGGCATCGAACCCTGGTCCGTAGATTCCAAAGCAACGCACTGATCCACTAGACTACAAGAAATGCCCATATCGTTCTTCTCACTCCTTATTTGCAAAACGTCATAACTTCTGAACTATTTCGAATTGATCGACGGGGTTAACTGCATTACGTTACTAGTACCGAATTCTATCGGAATCCGTCATAAAAAAAATTTGACCCCACCACCAAAAAAAATTTTTTTTTTCTACCGAATTCAAACTAAAATTATTCACTGATTTGATATGGAAAACCATTTAGAGTTACTGGAATGGGCATATTTGGTTTATTAATGAAGGAAAAAGTCGAAAAAAAATGCAAAAAATCACTTCCGGAACACGGCATCGAACCCTGGTCCGTAGATTCCAAAGCAACGCACTGATCCACTAGACTACAAGAAATGCCCATATCGTTCTTCTCACTCCTTATTTGCAAAACGTCATAACTTCTGAACTATTTCGAATTGATCGACAGGGTTAACTGCATTACGTTACTAGTACCGAATTCTATCGTAATCCGTCATAAAAAAAATTTGACCCCCCCACCACCAAAAAAAATTTTTTTTTTCTACCGAATTCAAACTAAAATTATTCACTGATTTGATATGGAAAACCACCTAGAGTTACTGGAATGGGCATATTTGGTTTATTAATGAAGGAAAAAGTCAAAAAAAAATGCGAAAAAAATCAATTCCGGAACACGGCATCGAACTTTGGTCCGTAGATTCCAAAGCAACGCACTGATCCACTAGACTACAAGAAATGCCCATATCGTTCTTCTCACTCCTTATTTGCAAAACGTCATAACTTCTGAACTATTTCGAATTGATCGACGGGGTTAACTGCATTACGTTACTAGTACCGAATTCTATCGTAATCCGTCATAAAAAAAATTTGACCCACCCACCACCAAAAAAAATTTTTTTTTTCTACCGAATTCAAACTAAAGTTATTCACTGATTTGATATGGAAAACCACCTAGAGTTACTGGAATGGGCATATTTGGTTTATTAATGAAGGAAAAAGTCGAAAAAAAATGCAAAAAATCACTTCCGGAACACAGCATCGAACCCTGGTCCGTAGATTCCAAAGCAACGCACTGATCCACTAGACTACATGAAATGCCCATATCGTTGTTCTCACTCCTTATTTGCAAAACGTCATAACATCTGAACTATTTCGAATTGATCGACGGGGTTAACTGCATTACGTTACTAGTACCGAATTCTATCGTAATCCGTCATAAAAAAAATTTGACCCCCCCACCACCAAAAAAAATTTTTTTTTTCTACCGAATTCAAACTAAAATTATTCACTGATTTGATATGAAAAACCACCTAGAGTTACTGGAATCTGCATATTTGGTTTATTAATGAAGGAAAAAGTCGAAAAAAAATGCAAAAATTCACTTCCGGAACACGGCATCGAACTTTGGTCCGTAGATTCCAAAGCAACGCACTGATCCACTAGACTACAAGAAATGCCCATATCGTTCTTCTCACTCCTTATTTGCAAAACGTCATAACTTCTGAACTATTTCGAATTGATCGACGGGGTTAACTGCATTACGTTACTAGTACCGAATTCTATCGGAATCCGTCATAAAAAAAATTTGACCCCCCCACCACCAAAAAAAATTTTTTTTTTCTACCGAATTCAAACTAAAATTATTCACCGATTTGATATGGAAAACCACCTAGAGTTACTGGAATGAGCATATTTGGTTTATTAATGAAGGAAAAAGTCGAAAAAAAATGCAAAAAATCACTTCCGGAACACGGCATCGAACCCCGGTCCGTAGATTCCAAAGCAACGCACTGATCCACTAGACTACAAGAAATGCCCATATCGTTCTTCTCACTCCTTATTTGCAAAACGTCATAACTTCTGAACTATTTCGAATTGATCGACGGGGTTAACTGCATTACGTTACTAGTACCGAATTCTATCGTAATCCGTCATAAAAAAAATTTGACCCACCCACTACCAAAAAAAACTTTTTTTCTACCGAATTCAAACTAAAATTATTCACCGATTTGATATGGAAAACCACCTAGAGTTACTGGAATGTGCATATTTGGTTTATTAATGAAGGAAAAAGTAAAAAAAAAGATGCAAAAAATCACTTCCTGAACACGGCATCGAACCCTGGTCCGTAGATTCCAAAGCAACGCACTGATCCACTAGACTACAAGAAATGCCCATATCGTTCTTCTCACTCCTTATTTGCAAAACGTCATAACTTCTGAACTATTTCGAATTGATCGACGGGGTTAACTGCATTACGTTACTAGTACCGAATTCTATCGGAATCCGTCATAAAAAAAATTTGACCCCCACCACCAAAAAAAATTTTTTTTTTCTACCGAATTCAAACTAAAATTATTCACTGATTTGATATGGAAAACCACCTAGAGTTACTGGAATGTGCATATTTGGTTTATTAATGGAGGAAAAACTCGAAAAAAAATGCAAAAAATCACTTCCGGAACACGGCATCGAACTTTAGTCCGTAGCTTCCAAAGGAACGCACTGATCCACTAGACTACACGAAATGCCCATATCGTTGTTCTCACTCCTTATGTGCAAAACGTCATAACTTCTGGAATATTTCGAATTGATCGACGGGGTTAACTGCATTACGTTACTAGTACCGAATTCTATCGGAATCCGTCATAAAAAAAATTTGACCCCCCCACCACCAAAAAAAATTTTTTTTTTCTACCGAATTCAAACTAAAATTATTCACTGATTTGATATGGAAAACCACCTAGAGTTACTGGAATGGGCATATTTGGTTTATTAATGAAGGAAAAAGTCGAAAAAAAATGCGAAAAAAATCACTTCCGGAACACGGCATCGAACCCTGGTCCGTAGATTCCAAAGCAACGCACTGATCCACTAGACTACAAGAAATGCCCATATCGTTCTTCTCACTCCTTATTTGCAAAACGTCATAACTTCTGAACTATTTCGAATTGATCGACGGGGTTAACTGCATTACGTTACTAGTACCGAATTCTATTGGAATCCGTCATAAAATAATTTGACCCCCCCCACCAAAAAAAATTTAGTTTTTTACCGAATTTAAACTAAAATTATCCACTGATTTGATGATTTGATGATGATTCGTTGTTCTCACTCCTTATTTGCAAAACGTCATAACTTCTGAACTATTTCGAACTGAAGGACGGGGTTAACTGCAATACGTTACTAGTATCGAAATCTTTTGGAATCCATCATAAAAAAATTTGACCCCCTCCCACCAAAAAAAATTTTTTTTTTTACCGAATTTAAACTAAAATTATCCACTGATTTGATGATTTGATGATGATTCGTGGTTCTCACTCCCTATTTGCAAAACGTCATAACTTCTTAACTATTTCGAACTGAAGGACGGGGTTAACTGCATTACGTTACAAGTATCGAATTCTATTGGAATCCGTCATAAAAAAAATTTGACCCCCCCACCAAAAAAAATTTAGTTTTTTACCGAATTTGAACTAAAATAATTCACTGATTTGATATGAAAAACAACCTAGAGTAACTGGAATGGGCATATTTGGTTTAATAATAAAAAAAAAAGTCGAAAAAAAATGCAAAAAAAATTACTTCCGGAACACGGCATCGAACCCTGGTCCGTAGATTCCAAATCAACGCAATAATCCCCTAGATTACAAGAAATGCCCATATCGTTCTTCTCACTCAATATTTGCAAAACGTCATAACTTCTGAACTATTTTGAACTGAAGGACGGGGTTAACTGCATTACGTTACTAGTATCGAATTTTATCGGAATCCGTCATAAAAAAAATTTGACCCCCCAACTAAAAAAAATTTTTTTTTTTACCGAATTTAAACTAAAATTATCCACTGATTTGATGATGATTCGTTGTTCTCACTCCCTATTTGCAAAACGTCATAACTTCTTAACTATTTCGAACTGAAGGACGGGGTTAACTGCATTACGTTACAAGTATCGAATTCTATTGGAATCCGTCATAAAAAAAATTTGACCCCCCCCACCAAAAAAAATTTAGTTTTTTACCGAATTTGAACTAAAATAATTCACTGATTTGATATGAAAAACAACCTAGAGTAACTGGAATGGGCATATTTGGTTTAATAATAAAAAAAAAAGTCGAAAAAAAATGCAAAAAAAATTACTTCCGGAACACGGCATCGAACCCTGGTCCGTAGATTCCAAAGCAACGCAATAATCCCCTAGATTACAAGAAATGCCCATATCGTTCTTCTCACTCAATATTTGCAAAACGTCATAACTTCTGAACTATTTTGAACTGAAGGACGGGGTTAACTGCATTACGTTACTAGTATCGAATTCTATCGGAATCCGTCATAAAAAAAATTTGACCCCCCACCAAAAAAAATTTTTTTTTTTACCGAATTTAAACTAAAATTATCCACTGATTTGATGATTTGATGATGATTTGTTCTTCTCACTCCTTATTTGCAAAACGTCATAACTTCTGAACTATTTTGAACTGAAGGACGGGGTTAACTGCATTACGTTACTAGTATCGAATTCTATCGGAATCCGTCATAAAAAAAATTTGACCCCCCCACCAAAAAAAATTTTTTTTTTTACCGAATTTAAACTAAAATTATCCACTGATTTGATGATTTGATGATGATTTGTTCTTCTCACTCCTTATTTGCAAAACGTCATAACTTCTGAACTATTTCGAACTGAAGGACGGGGTTAACTGCATTACGTTAATAGTATGGATATCTTTTGGATTCAATCATAAAAATATTTGACCCCCTCCCACCAAAAAATATTTTTTTTTTTACCGAATTTAAACTAAAATTATACACTGATTTGATGATTTGATGATGATTCGTTGTTCTCACTCCTTATTTGCAAAACGTCATAACTTCTGAACTATTTCGAACTGAGGGACGGGGTTAACTGCATTACGTTAATAGTATCGATATCTTTTGGATTCAATCATAAAAAAATTTGACCCCTCCCACCAAAAAAAATTTTTTTTTTTACCGAATTTAAACTAAAATTATCCACTGATTTGATGATTTGATGATGATTCGTTGTTCTCACTCCTTATTTGCAAAACGTCATAACTTCTGAACTATTTCGAACTGAGGGACGGGGTTAACTGCATTACGTTAATAGTATCGATATCTTTTGGATTCAATCATAAAAAAATTTGACCCCTCCCACCAAAAAAAATTTTTTTTTTTACCGAATTTAAACTAAAATTATCCACTGATTTGATGATTTGATGATGATTCGTTGTTCTCACTCCTTATTTGCAAAACGTCATAACTTCTGAACTATTTCGAACTGAAGGACGGGGTTAACTGCAATACGTTACTAGTATCGAAATCTTTTGGAATCCATCATAAAAAAAATTTGACCCCCCCACCAAAAAAAATTTTTTTTTTTACCGAATTTAAACTAAAATTATCCACTGATTTGATGATTTGATGATGATTCGTTGTTCTTACTCCTTATTTGCAAAACGTCATAACTTCTGAACTATTTCGAACTGAAGGACGGGGTTAACTGCAATACGTTACTAGTATCGAAATATTTTGGAATCCATTATAAAAAAATTTGACCCCCCCCACCAAAAAAAATTTTTTTTTTTACCGAATTTAAACTAAAATTATCCACTGATTTGATGATTTGATGATGATTCGTTGTTTTCACTCCTTATTTGCAAAACGTCATAACTTCTGAACTATTTCGAACTGAAGGACGGGGTTAACTGCATTACGTTACAAGTATCGAATTCTATTGGAATCCGTCATAAAATAAATTTGACCCCCCCCACCAAAAAAAATTTAGTTTTTTACCGAATTTGAACTAAAATAATTCACTGATTTGATATGAAAAACAACCTAGAGTAACTGGAATGGGCATATTTGGTTTAATAATAAAAAATGAAGTCGAAAAAAAATGCAAAAAAAATTACTTCCGGAACACGGCATCGAACCCTGGTCCGTAGATTCCAAAGCAACGCACTAATTCCCTAGACTACAACAAATGCCCATATCGTTCTTCTCACTCAATATTTGCAAAACGTCATAACTTTTGAAATATTTCGATCTGAAAGACGGGGTTAAATGCATTACGTTACTAGTATTGAATTCTATCGGAATCCGTCATAAAAAAAATTTGACCCCCTCCCACTAAAAAAAATTTTTTTTTTTTCCTGAATTTAAACTAAAATTATCCACTGATTTGATGATTTGATGATGATTCGTGGTTCTCACTCCTTATTTGCAAAACGTCATAACTTCTTAACTATTTCGAACTGAAGGACGGGGTTAACTGCATTACGTTACAAGTATCGAATTCTATTGGAATCCGTCATAAAAAAATTTGACCCCCCCCACCAAAAAAAATTTAGTTTTTTACCGAATTTGAACTAAAATAATTCACTGATTTGATATGAAAAACAACCTAGAGTAACTGGAATGGGCATATTTGGTTTAATAATAAAAAAAAAAGTCGAAAAAAAATGCAAAAAAAATTACTTCCGGAACACGGCATCGAACCCTGGTCCGTAGATTCCAAATCAACGCAATAATCCCCTAGATTACAAGAAATGCCCATATCGTTCTTCTCACTCAATATTTGCAAAACGTCATAACTTCTGAACTATTTTGAACTGAAGGACGGGGTTAACTGCATTACGTTACTAGTATCGAATTCTATCGGAATCCGTCATAAAAAAAATTTGACCCCCCCCACCAAAAAAAATTTTTTTTTTTACCGAATTTAAACTAAAATTATCCACTGATTTGATGATTTGATGATGATTTGTTCTTCTCACTCCTTATTTGCAAAACGTCATAACTTCTGAACTATTTTGAACTGAAGGACGGGGTTAACTGCATTACGTTAATAGTATGGATATCTTTTGGATTCAATCATAAAAATATTTGACCCCCCCCACCAAAAAAAATTTTTTTTTTTACCGAATTTAAACTAAAATTATCCACTGATTTGATGATTTGATGATGATTCGTTGTTCTCACTCCTTATTTGCAAAACGTCATAACTTCTGAACTATTTCGAACTGAGGGACGGGGTTAACTGCATTACGTTAATAGTATCGATATCTTTTGGATTCAATCATAAAATATTTGACCCCTCCCACCAAAAAAAATTTTTTTTTTTACCGAATTTAAACTAAAATTATCCACTGATTTGATGATTTGATGATGATTCGTTGTTCTCACTCCTTATTTGCAAAACGTCATAACTTCTGAACTATTTCGAACTGAGGGACGGGGTTAACTGCATTACGTTAATAGTATCGATATCTATTGTATTCAATCATAAAAAAATTTGACCTTCTCCCACCAAAAAAAATTTTTTTTTTTACCGAATTTAAACTAAAATTATCCACTGATTTGATGATTTGATGATGATTCGTTGTTCTCACTCCTTATTTGCAAAACGTCATAACTTCTGAACTATTTCGAACTGAAGGACGGGGTTAACTGCAATACGTTACTAGTATCGAAATCTTTTGGAATCCATCATAAAAAAATTTGACCCCCTCCCACCAAAAAAAATTTTTTTTTTTACCGAATTTAAACTAAAATTATCTACTGATTTGATGATTTGATGATGATTCGTTGTTCTCACTCCTTATTTGCAAAACGTCATAACTTCTGAACTATTTCGAACTGAAGGACGGGGTTAACTGCAATACGTTACTAGTATCGAAATCTTTTGGAATCCATCATAAAAAAATTTGACCCCCTCCCACCAAAAAAAATTTTTTTTTTTACCGAATTTAAACTAAAATTATCCACTGATTTGATGATTTGATGATGATTCGTTGTTTTCACTCCTTATTTGCAAAACGTCATAACTTCTGAACTATTTCGAACTGAAGGACGGGGTTAACTGCATTACGTTACAAGTATCGAATTCTATTGGAATCCGTCATAAAATAAATTTGACCCCCCCCCACCAAAAAAAATTTAGTTTTTTACCGAATTTGAACTAAAATAATTCACTGATTTGATATGAAAAACAACCTAGAGTAACTGGAATGGGCATATTTGGTTTAATAATAAAAAATGAAGTCGAAAAAAAATGCAAAAAAAATTACTTCCGGAACACGGCATCGAACCCTGGTCCGTAGATTCCAAATCAACGCAATAATCCCCTAGATTACAAGAAATGCCCATATCGTTCTTCTCACTCCTTATTTGCAAAACGTCATAACTTCTGAACTATTTTGAACTGAAGGACGGGGTTAACTGCATTACGTTACTAGTATCGAATTCTATCGGAATCCGTCATAAAAAAAATTTGACCCCCCACCAAAAAAAATTTTTTTTTTTACCGAATTTAAACTAAAATTATCCACTGATTTGATGATTTGATGATGATTTGTTCTTCTCACTCCTTATTTGCAAAACGTCATAACTTCTGAACTATTTTGAACTGAAGGACGGGGTTAACTGCATTACGTTAATAGTATGGATATCTTTTGGATTCAATCATAAAAATATTTGACCCCCTCCCACCAAAAAATATTTTTTTTTTTACCGAATTTAAACTAAAATTATACACTGATTTGATGATTTGATGATGATTCGTTGTTCTCACTCCTTATTTGCAAAACGTCATAACTTCTGAACTATTTCGAACTGAGGGACGGGGTTAACTGCATTACGTTAATAGTATCGATATCTTTTGGATTCAATCATAAAAAAATTTGACCCCCTCCCACCAAAAAAAATTTTTTTTTTTACCGAATTTAAACTAAAATTATACACTGATTTGATGATTTGATGATGATTCGTTGTTCTCACTCCTTATTTGCAAAACGTCATAACTTCTGAACTATTTCGAACTGAGGGACGGGGTTAACTGCATTACGTTAATAGTATCGATATCTTTTGGATTCAATCATAAAAAAATTTGACCCCCTCCCACCAAAAAAAATTTTTTTTTTTACTGAATTTAAACTAAAATTATCCACTGATTTGATGATTTGATGATGATTCGTTGTTCTCACTCCTTATTTGCAAAACGTCATAACTTCTGAACTATTTCGAACTGAAGGACGGGGTTAACTGCAATACGTTACTAGTATCGAAATCTTTTGGAATCCATCATAAAAAAATTTGACCCCCTCCCACCAAAAAAAATTTTTTTTTTTACCGAATTTAAACTAAAATTATCTACTGATTTGATGATTTGATGATGATTCGTTTTTCTCACTCCTTATTTGCAAAACGTCATAACTTCTGAACTATTTCGAACTGAAGGACGGGGTTAACTGCAATACGTTACTAGTATCGAAATCTTTTGGAATCCATCATAAAAAAATTTGACCCCTCCCACCAAAAAAAATTTTTTTTTTTACCGAATTTAAACTAAAATTATCCACTGATTTGATGATTTGATGATGATTCGTTGTTCTCACTCCTTATTTGCAAAACGTCATAACTTCTGAACTATTTCGAACTGAAGGACGGGGTTAACTGCATTACGTTACTAGTATCGAATTCTATTGGAATCCGTCATAAAAAAAATTTGACCCCCCCCACCAAAAAAAATTTAGTTTTTTACCGAATTTGAACTAAAATAATTCACTGATTTGATATGAAAAACAACCTAGAGTAACTGGAATGGGCATATTTGGTCTAATAATAAAAAATGAAGTCGAAAAAAAATGCAAAAAAAATTACTTCCGGAACACGGCATCGAATTCTGGTCCGTAGATTCCAAAGCAACGCACTAATTCCCTAGACTACAACAAATGCCCATATCGTTCTTCTCACTCCTTATTTGCAAAACGTCATAACTTCTGAACTATTTCGAATTGATCGACGGGGTTAACTGCATTACGTTACTAGTACCGAATTCTATTGGAATCCGTCATAAAATAATTTGACCCCCTCCCACCAAAAAAAATTTTTTTTTTTCCTGAATTTAAACTAAAATTATCCACTGATTTGATGATTTGATGATGATTCGTTGTTCTCACTCCTTATTTTCAAAACGTCATAACTTCTGAACTATTTCGAACTGAAGGACGGGGTTAACTGCATTACGTTACAAGTATCGAATTCTATCGGAATCCGTCATAAAAAAAATTTGACCCCCCCCACCAAAAAAAATTTAGTTTTTTACCGAATTTGAACTAAAATAATTCACTGATTTGATATGAAAAACAACCTAGAGTAACTGGAATGGGCATATTTGGTCTAATAATAAAAAAAAAAGTCGAAAAAAAATGCAAAAAAAATTACTTCCGGAACACGGCATCGAACCCTGGTCCGTAGATTCCAAATCAACGCAATAATCCCCTAGATTACAAGAAATGCCCATATCGTTCTTCTCACTCAATATTTGCAAAACGTCATAACTTCTGAACTATTTTGAACTGAAGGACGGGGTTAACTGCATTACGTTACTAGTATCGAATTCTATCGGAATCCGTCATAAAAAAAATTTGACCCCCCACCAAAAAAAATTTTTTTTTTTACCGAATTTAAACTAAAATTATCCACTGATTTGATGATGATTCGTTGTTCTCACTCCTTATTTGCAAAACGTCATAACTTCTGAACTATTTTGAACTGAAGGACGGGGTTAACTGCAATACGTTACAAGTATCGAATTCTATTGGAATTCGTCATAAAGAAAATTTGACCCCCCCACCAAAAAAAATTTAGTTTTTTACCGTATTTGAACTAAAATAATTCACTGATTTGATATGAAAAACAACCTAGAGTAACTGGAATGGGCATATTTGGTTTAATAATAAAAAAAAAAGTCGAAAAAAAATGCAAAAAAATTACTTCCGGAACACGGCATCGAACCCTGGTCCGTAGATTCCAAAGCAACGCAATAATCCCCTAGATTACAAGAAATGCCCATATCGTTCTTCTCACTCAATATTTGCAAAACGTCATAACTTCTGAACTATTTTGAACTGAAGGACGGGGTTAACTGCATTACGTTACTAGTATCGAATTCTATCGGAATCCGTCATAAAAAAAATTTGACCCCCCACCAAAAAAAATTTTTTTTTTTACCGAATTTAAACTAAAATTATCCACTGATTTGATGATTTGATGATGATTTGTTCTTCTCACTCCTTATTTGCAAAACGTCATAACTTCTGAACTATTTTGAACTGAAGGACGGGGTTAACTGCATTACGTTACTAGTATCGAATTCTATCGGAATCCGTCATAAAAAAAATTTGACCCCCCACCAAAAAAAATTTTTTTTTTTACCGAATTTAAACTAAAATTATCCACTGATTTGATGATTTGATGATGATTTGTTCTTCTCACTCCTTATTTGCAAAACGTCATAACTTCTGAACTATTTCGAACTGAAGGACGGGGTTAACTGCATTACGTTAATAGTATGGATATCTTTTTGATTCAATCATAAAAATATTTGACCCCTCCCACCAAAAAAAATTTTTTTTTTTACCGAATTTAAACTAAAATTATACACTGATTTGATGATTTGATGATGATTCGTTGTTCTCACTCCTTATTTGCAAAACGTCATAACTTCTGAACTATTTCGAACTGAGGGACGGGGTTAACTGCATTACGTTAATAGTATCGATATCTTTTGGATTCAATCATAAAAAAATTTGACCCCCTCCCACCAAAAAAAATTTTTTTTTTTACTGAATTTAAACTAAAATTATCCACTGATTTGATGATTTGATGATGATTCGTTGTTCTCACTCCTTATTTGCAAAACGTCATAACTTCTGAACTATTTCGAACTGAAGGACGGGGTTAACTGCAATACGTTACTAGTATCGAAATCTTTTGGAATCCATCATAAAAAAATTTGACCCCTCCCACCAAAAAAAATTTTTTTTTTTACCGAATTTAAACTAAAATTATCCACTGATTTGATGATTTGATGATGATTCATTGTTCTCACTCCTTATTTGCAAAACGTCATAACTTCTGAACTATTTCGAACTGAAGGACGGGGTTAACTGCATTACGTTAATAGTATGGATATCTTTTGGATTCAATCATAAAAAAATTTGACCCCCTCCCACCAAAAAAAATTTTTTTTTTTACCGAATTTAAACTAAAATTATCCACTGATTTGATGATTTGATGATGATTCGTTGTTCTCACTCCTTATTTGCAAAACGTCATAACTTCTGAACTATTTCGAACTGAGGGACGGGGTTAACTGCATTACGTTAATAGTATCGATATCTTTTGGATTCAATCATAAAAAAATTTGACCCCCTCCCACCAAAAAAAATTTTTTTTTTTACTGAATTTAAACTAAAATTATCCACTGATTTGATGATTTGATGATGATTCGTTGTTCTCACTCCTTATTTGCAAAACGTCATAACTTCTGAAATATTTCGATCTGAAAGACGGGGTTAACTGCATTACGTTACTAGTATCGAATTCTATCGGAATCCGTCATAAAAAAATTTGACCCCCTCCCACCAAAAAAAATTTTTTTTTTCCTGAATTTAAACTAAAATTATCCACTGATTTGATGATTTGATGATGATTCGTGGTTCTCACTCCTTATTTGCAAAACGTCATAACTTCTGAACTATTTTGAACTGAAGGACGGGGTTAACTGCATTACGTTACAAGTATCGAATTCTATTGGAATTCGTCATAAAGAAAATTTGTCCCCCCCCACCAAAAAAAATTTTTTTTTTTACCGAATTTAAACTAAAAATATCCACTGATTTGATGATGATTCGTTGTTCCCACTCCTTATTTGCAAAACGTCATAACTTCTTAACTATTTTGAACTGAAGGACAGGGTTAACTGCATTACGTTACAATTATCGAATTCTATTGGAATCCGTCATAAAAAAATTTGACCCCTTCCGACCAAAAAAAATTTTTTTTTTTCCTGAATTTAAACTAAAATTATCCACTGATTTGATGATTTGATGATGATTCGTTGTTCTCACTCCTTATTTGCAAAACGTCATAACTTCTTAACTATTTTGAACTGAAGGACGGGGTTAACTGCATTACGTTACAATTATCGAATTCTATTGGAATCCGTCATAAAAAAATTTGACCCCCACCCACCAAAAAAAATTTTTTTTTTTTCCTGAATTTAAACTAAAATTATCCACTGATTTGATGATTTGATGATGATTCGTTGTTCTCACTCCTTATTTGCAAAACGTCATAACTTCTGAAATATTTTGAACTGAAGGACGGGGTTAACTGCATTACGTTACTAGTATCGAATTCTATCGGAATCCGTCTAAAAAAAAATTTGACCCCCCCACCAAAAAAAATTTTTTTTTTTACCGAATTTAAACTAAAATTATCCACTGATTTGATGATTTGATGATGATTTGTTCTTCTCACACCTTATTTGCAAAACGTCATAACTTCTGAACTATTTCGAACTGAAGGACGGGGTTAACTGCATTACGTTACAAGTATCGAATTCTATTGGAATCCGTCATAAAAAAAATTTGACCCCCCTCACCAAAAAAAATTTAGTTTTTTACCGAATTTGAACTAAAATAATTCACTGATTTGATATGAAAAACAACCTAGAGTAACTGGAATGGGCATATTTGGTTTAATAATAAAAAAAAAAGTCGAAAAAAAATGCAAAAAAAATTACTTCCGGAACACGGCATCTAACCCTGGTCCGTAGATTCCAAAGCAACGCAATAATCCCCTAGATTACAAGAAATGCCCATATCGTTCTTCTCACTCAATATTTGCAAAACGTCATAACTTCTGAACTATTTTGAACTGAAGGACGGGGTTAACTGCATTACGTTACTATTATCGAATTCTATCGGAATCCGTCATAAAAAAAATTTGACCGCCCCACCAAAAAAAATTTTTTTTTTTACCGAATTTAAACTAAAATTATCCACTGATTTGATGATTTGATGATGATTTGTGCTTCTCACTCCTTATTTGCAAAACGTCATAACTTCTGAACTATTTTGAACTGAAGGACGGGGTTAACTGCATTACGTTACTAGTATCGAATTCTATCGGAATCCGTCATAAAAAAAATTTGACCCCCCCACCAAAAAAAATTTTTTTTTTTACCGAATTTAAACTAAAAGTATCCACTGATTTGATGATTTGATGATGATTTGTTCTTCTCACTCCTAATTTGCAAAACGTCATAACTTCTGAACTATTTCGAACTGAAGGACGGGGTTAACTGCATTACGTTAATAGTATGGATATCTTTTGGATTCAATCATAAAAATATTTGACCCCCTCCCACCACAAAAAATTTTTTTTTTTACCGAATTTAAACTAAAATTATACACTGATTTGATGATTTGATGATGATTCGTTGTTCTCACTCCTTATTTGCAAAACGTCATAACTTCTGAACTATTTCGAACTGAGGGACGGGGTTAACTGCATTACGTTAATAGTATCGATATCGTTTGGATTCAATCATAAAAAAATTTGACCCCCTCCCACCAAAAAAAATTTTTTTTTTACCGAATTTAAACTAAAATTATCCACTGATTTGATGATTTGATGATGATTCGTTGTTCTCACTCCTTATTTGCAAAACGTCATAACTTCTGAACTATTTCGAACTGAGGGACGGGGTTAACTGCATTACGTTAATAGTATCGATATCTTTTGGATTCAATCGTAAAAAAATTTGAACCCCTCCCACCAAAAAAAATTTTTTTTTTTACCAAATTTAAACTAAAATTATCTACTGATTTGATGATTTGATGATGATTCGTTGTTCTCACTCCTTATTTGCAAAACGTCATAACTTCTGAACTATTTCGAACTGAAGGACGGGGTTAACTGCAATACGTTACTAGTATCGAAATCTTTTGGAATCCATTATAAAAAAATTTGACCCCCTCCCACCAAAAAAAATTTTTTTTTTTACCGAATTTAAACTAAAATTATCCACTGATTTGATGATTTGATGATGATTCGTTGTTCTCACTCCTTATTTGCAAAACGTCATAACTTCTGAACTATTTCGAACTGAAGGACGGGGTTAACTGCATTACGTTACTAGTATCGAATTCTATTGGAATCCGTCATAAAAAAAATTTGACCCCCCCCACCAAAAAAAATTTAGTTTTTTACCGAATTTGAACTAAAATAATTCACTGATTTGATATGAAAAACAACCTAGAGTAACTGGAATGGGCATATTTGGTCTAATAATGAAGGAAAAAAGCGAAAAAAAATGCAAAAAATCACTTCTGGAACACAGCATCGAACCCTGGTCCGTAGATTCCAAAGCAACGCACTAATTCCCTAGACTACAACAAATGCCCATATCGTTCTTCTCACTCAATATTTGCAAAACGTCATAACTTTTGAAATATTTCGATCTGAAAGACGGGGTTAAATGCATTACGTTACTAGTATCGAATTCTATCGGAATCCATCATAAAAAAAATTTGACCGCCCCACCAAAAAAAATTTTTTTTTTTACCGAATTTAAACTAAAATTATCCACTGATTTGATGATTTGATGATGATTTGTGCTTCTCACTCCTTATTTGCAAAACGTCATAACTTCTGAACTATTTTGAACTGAAGGACGGGGTTAACTGCATTACGTTAATAGTATGGATATCTTTTGGATTCAATCATAAAAATATTTGACCCCCTCCCAACAAAAAATATTTTTTTTTTTACCGAATTTAAACTAAAATTATACACTGATTTGATGATTTGATGATGATTCGTTGTTCTCACTATTTATTTGCAATACGTCATAACTTCTGAACTATTTCGAACTGAGGGACGGGGTTAACTGCATTACGTTAATAGTATCGATATCGTTTGGATTCAATCATAAAAAAATTTGACCCCCTCCCACCAAAAAAAATTTTTTTTTTTACCGAATTTAAACTAAAATTATACACTGATTTGATGATTTGATGATGATTCGTTGTTCTCACTCCTTATTTGCAAAACGTCATAACTTCTGAACTATTTCGAACTGAGGGACGGGGTTAACTGCATTACGTTAATAGTATCGATATCTTTTGGATTCAATCATAAAAAAATTTGACCCCTCCCACCAAAAAAAATTTTTTTTTTTACCGAATTTAAACTAAAATTATCTACTGATTTGATGATTTGATGATGATTCGTTGTTCTCACTCCTTATTTGCAAAACGTCATAACTTCTGAACTATTTCGAACTGAAGGACGGGGTTAACTGCAATACGTTACTAGTATCGAAATCTTTTGGAATCCATCATAAAAAAATTTGACCCCCTCCCACCAAAAAAAATTTTTTTTTTTACCGAATTTAAACTAAAATTATCCACTGATTTGATGATTTGATGATGATTCGTTGTTCTCACACCTTATTTGCAAAACGTCATAACTTCTGAACTATTTCGAACTGAAGGACGGGGTTAACTGCATTACGTTACAAGTATCGAATTCTATTGGAATCCGTCATAAAAAAAATTTGACCCCCCCCACCAAAAAAAATTTAGTTTTTTACCGAATTTGAACTAAAATAATTCACTGATTTGATATGAAAAACAACCTAGAGTAACTGGAATGGGCATATTTGGTTTAATAATAAAAAAAAAGTCGAAAAAAAATGCAAAAAAAATTACTTCCGGAACACGGCATCGAACCCTGGTCCGTAGATTCCAAAGCAACGCACTAATTCCCTAGACTACAAGAAATGCCCATATCGTTTTTCTCACTCAAAACGTCATAACTTCTTAACTATTTTGAACTGAAGGACGGGGTTAAATGCATTACGTTACTAGTATTGAATTCTATCGGAATCCGTCATAAAAAAAATTTGACCCCCTCCCACTAAAAAAAATTTTTTTTTTTTCCTGAATTTAAACTAAAATTATCCACTGATTTGATGATTTGATGATGATTCGTGGTTCTCACTCCTTATTTGCAAAACGTCATAACTTCTTAACTATTTTGAACTGAAGGACGGGGTTAACTGCATTACGTTACAAGTATCGAATTCTATTGGAATTCGTCATAAAGAAAATTTGACCCCCCCCCACCAAAAAAAATTTAGTTTTTTACCGTATTTGAACTAAAATAATTCACTGATTTGATATGAAAAACAACCTAGAGTAACTGGAATGGGAATATTTGGTTTAATAATAAAAAAAAAAGTCGAAAAAAAATGCAAAAAAAATTACTTCCGGAACACGGCATCGAACCCTGGTCCGTAGATTCCAAAGCAACGCACTAATCCCCTAGACTACAAGAAATGCCCATATCGTTCTTCTCACCCAATATTTGCAAAACGTCATAACTTCTGAACAATTTTGAACTGAAGGACGGGGTTAACTGCATTACGTTACTAGTATCGAATTCTATCGGAATCCGTCATAAAAAAAATTGGACCCCCTCCCACTAAAAAAAAATTTTTTTTTTTTCCTCAATTTAAACTAAAATTATCCACTGATTTGATGATTTGATGATGATTCGTTCTTCTCACTCCTTATTTGCAAAACGTCATAACTTCTGAACTATTTCGAACTGAAGGACGGGGTAAACTGCATTACGTTATTTGTATCGACATCTTTTGGAATCCATCATAAAAAAATTTGACCCCCTCCCACCAAAAAAAATTTTTTTTTTTACCGAATTTAAACTAAAATTATCCACTGATTTGATGATGATTCGTTGTTCCCACTCCTTATTTGCAAAACGTCATAACTTCTGAACTTTTTCGAATTGATCGACGGGGTTAACTGCATTACGTTACTAGTACCGAATTCTGTCGGAATCCGTCATAAAAAAAATTTGACCCCCCACCACCAAAAAAAATTTTTTTTTCTACCGAATTCAATCTAAAATTATTCACTGATTTGATATGGAAAACCACCTAGAGTTACTGGAATGGGCATATTTGGTCTATTAATGAAGGAAAAAGTCGAAAAAAAATGCAAAAAATCACTTCCGGAACACGGCATCGAACCCTGGTCCGTAGATTCCAAAGCAACGCACTGATCCACTAGACTACAAGAAATGCCCATATCGTGCTTCTCACTACTTATTTGCAAAACGTCATAACTTCTGAACTATTTCGAATTGATCGACGGGGTTAACTGCATTACGTTACTAGTACCGAATTCTATCGGAATCCGCT